>JAJJLH010003021.1:0-10260 GCA_023806865.1 Isotricha sp. YL-2021a | reverse complement strand
AATTTATAAGCGAAGTTGCAAATGTACTTTCAGGGGTCTATATTTATTGCTTTACAATAGTGAAGCCCCGCTTTTTTGTAGTCACCTAAAAGGTGGTCGGTAAGTGCAAGATTGTAGTGAGCATCAAAATCATTTTTTAAATATTTTAATGAGTTTTCATAAGATTCTTGTGCTTTTTTTAAGTATTTTGTTGCTAATTTTGAACGGTCACCCATATAAACGGCTTTACCTCTATAGGCAAGCCCCATATTGTAATATGCATAACCTTTATTTGTGTGTGCTGCCTTTTTATTGTTGTATACTAAAGGTATATCAATTAATAATGGTTTAGTGTTTATTACTCTTCCGTATTCCTGTATTGCTTTATCATAGTCTGCCATTTTTTCCGCAAGAATGATGCCTAAATCCATTCTGCAAACCATATAATTAGGGTTATATTTGAGGGCATTTTCATAGGCATTAACCGCTTCGTAATAATTTTCAAAACTTACATATATATTACCGAGATTGCAGCTTGCATTAGAGTGTCCGGGGTAATGTTTTAAACCTACTCTATAAAGTTCAACTGCTCTTTGGTATCTTTTTTCTCTATATGCTTTATCGCCTTTATTAACATAATAAAACCCGACTGCTTTATGGTACTGTCTTATATACCAGTCCTTATATAAAAACAAAGATGCTATAAATGCTATAAATAGCAAGAATAAAATTACTTTTGTAATTCTTAGTTTTAAAAGTTTAATTATTAAACCCACGATTATACCTCATGCTGATTAATTATTAATGATTGATTATTAAGTATCAATATTAGTTGCATATACAGCATTTTGTTCAATAAATTCACGTCTGGGTTCAACGTTATCACCCATAAGAACGTCAAATAACTGGTCTGCCAAAACGGCATCTTCAATAGTTACTTTTAAGAGGGTTCTGTTTGCAGGATCCATTGTTGTTTCCCATAACTGCTGCGGCATCATTTCGCCAAGCCCCTTAAATCTTTGAATACCAACACCTTTTTTCCCTCTTTCTTCAATTATTCTTTGAAGTTCGGTAAAAGATGTAACCGTTAAATCTTCAGTTCCCGTGTTTAAACAAAGTGACTTTTCTTCTTCAAATAAGAAATCTCTTATCAGAGGATATGAAGATTTAATTTTATTATATTCCGATGATTTAATAAGATTTTGTGTAACGGTTACAGGGTCTATGCCTTCACCGAGGTCAACTTTTATTGCATATTTACCTGTTTCAAGATTTTGTTTTAAAGAAACACTGTAATCTTTTGCTTCCGTAATACCGTAATTTTCGGCATGGTCTTTTACATAGTGCTGCAGATATGCAATAATTTCTTCCATTCTGTCGGGGTTGTCAAAATCGTCAGGCTTAATATCTGCTCTTACAAGACCTCTTATAACAACAGAAGGAACCGCGTTAATAATAGGACTGTTGAAGGAATTATAATAACCTGACATATTGCCTATTAAGGAAACGAGTTCATCATTTGCAATAACTTTATCTTTTGAATTATCGCATAAGGTTAAACCTATTGTTCCTCTTTCTCTAAGAGTTTTATCAAGCGCCCTGTCGTCATAAAGGTACTCTGAATTTTTGCCTATTGTGAGTTTATATAAAGGCGGCTGAGCGATATAAACGTAACCGTTATCAATTAATGGTTTTGCATATCTGAAGAAGAAGGTTAAAAGTAAGGTTCTGATATGAGCACCGTCAACATCAGCATCCGTCATAAATATAATCTTATGGTAACGGAGTTTTTCAAGATTAACTTCTTCTTCGTTTCTGCTGATATTTATTCCGCATGCTTGAATTAACGATTGGATTTCGTTATTTCCGTACATTTTATCAAGTCTTGCACGTTCAACGTTAAGAATTTTACCTCTTAAAGGCAGGATGGCTTGAAACATTCTGTTTCTGCCTTGCTTTGCGCTGCCGCCCGCAGAATCACCCTCAACTATGTATAATTCACATTTTTCCGGCTCTCTGTTAGAACAGTCCGCAAGTTTTCCGGGGAGTGTTGAATTTTCAAGAACGGATTTTCTTCTTGTAAGTTCTCTTGCTTTTCTTGCGGCATCTTTTGCTCTTTGCGCAAGAATAACTTTATCTATAATCAATTTTGCTGATTTCGGATTAAATTCAAGCCATTCTTGGAATTTTTCCCTTACAACATCATTAACCGCACTTTGTGCTTCAGTGTTGCCGAGTTTTTCTTTTGTCTGACCTTCAAACTGAGGCTCTCCGAGTTTGACACTTACTATTGCGGTCAAGCCTTCACGAATATCTTCACCGCTGAAGTTTGCATCAGAATCTTTTATCATATTATTTTTTCTTGCATAATCATTTAAAACACGAGTGATTGCATTTCTGAAACCGGTTAAATGAGTACCTCCCTGATGGGTATTGATATTGTTTGCAAAACTCAAAACGGTTTCGTTATAAGCATCCGTATATTGAATTGCAACTTCAACCGCAATACCGTCAACAGTTTTATCTATGTATACAGGTTTTTCAAACATTACGTTTTTGTTTTGGTTTAAAAATTCAACATAACTTCCGATACCGCCTTCATAGTGGAAGATTTCTTCTTTTTCTGTTTTTGAATCATAGAAGGTAATTTTTAAACCTTTATTTAAGAATGCCATTTCTCTTAAACGGTTAGAAATAACATCCCTATCCATAACCGTAGTTTCCTTAAATATTTCAGGGTCGGGCCAGAAGGTTGATTTTGTACCTGTTTTTTTCTGTTGGTCTTATTTTTTCAACAGGGCCCGTTGGCTCGCCTCTCATATATTCTTGTCTGTGGACATAGCCGTCACGGGAAACTTCAACTACCATTTTTTCCGACAGTGCATTAACAACAGATGCACCTACACCGTGAAGTCCGCCCGATACTTTGTAACCGCCGTCACCGAATTTTCCGCCGGCATGAAGCACCGTATGTACAATTTCAAGTGCTGATTTTCCGCTTTCTGGTTTTATATCAACGGGGATACCGCGTCCGTCATCTTCAACGGTAACGCTTTCATCCTTATTAATGGTTACTTTTATATGTTTACAATACCCTGCTAAAGATTCATCAATAGAGTTATCTACGATTTCATATACGCAGTGATGAAGACCTCTCTGACTGGTTGAACCGATATACATACCCGGTCTTAATCTTACTGCTTCTAATCCCTCTAAAACTCTTATATTACTTGCATCATAATTATTTGTTTGTGTTGTCATGCTAAATCCCACCTCTACAATTATATAGTCATATTGTACTACAAACATAAATACGGTGCTACTTTGTAAACTTTATAAATAGTGCTATAATGGTAATATGTTCTTTAAAAGAAAATGCAAAATTACATTTATCAGACACGGTGCTACCATTAATACCGATGAAAATCGCTTTTTTGATGATGAAAAATTTCCTGCTATTAATGAAGCCGGAAGAATTGAAATGGAAAATATTTCCGAATGGATTGATAATACCGGATTAAAAATAGATAAAATTTATACAAGTCCTGCCTTAAGATGTGTTCAAAGTACAAGAGTATTATCTCAGATATGTTCTCAGGATTTTGAAATTTTATATTCTTTAACAGGAAGAAAAAACGGTATTTTTAGCGGACTTACCGTTGAAGAAATAAATAAGAAATATCCGGGGAAGCTTGAGGAATATTTTAAAAACCCTGAAAATTACACTCCCGAAAATGCGGAAACTCTTTTAGAACTTAATAAAAGAGTTGATTTACAAATACAGGAAATAATAAAAAACAATATTAACAAAAGACTTGTAATCGTTACTCACGGTGAAATAATTCAGTCAGCAGTGGCAAATGCGATAGGAATACCGTTGGAAAATCAGTTTAAAATATATATACCTCCGGCAAGTGCTACTCAAATAAGCTATTTTGAGAATTTTGCAAGTTTAATATATTCGGGATATATTCCTAGAGGCTGATATGAATTTTTTAAAAGTGAGTACAGATAAAGAAATAAAACAATTAGCAGATTTGGCATCTGAAATATGGCACAAATACTGGCCTAAAATACTTTCACCCGCACAAATTGATTATATGATTGCAAAATTTCAGTCATATAATGCGCTAAAAGAACAAATTGAAGATGAGGGTTATATTTATAACATAATGGAATATGAAGGTAAAAATATAGGCTATTTTGGTGTCTGTCCTAAAGAAGATTATCTGTTTTTGTCAAAGATATACATAAAAGATGATTACAGAGGAAAAGGACTCGGAAAAGAAGCTTTTAAAAAAATTCTTGATATTGCAAAAGAACATAATAAAACGTCAATAAGATTAACGGTAAATAAATATAATACAAATACAATTAAAACTTATGAAAAATGGGATTTTTCCATAATCAATGATGTCGTAACAGATATAGGAAGCGATTTTGTAATGGATGATTATATAATGGAATATAAATTATAGGAAAATTAAACCAAAGCCCATTATAAGCATACCTGATACAATACCTATAATAACGTGATGATTTTCTCCGTATTCTCTTGCAAGCGGAAGAAGTGTATCAAAAGAAAGATATACCATAATACCGGCAACTGCTGCAGTCATAATTCCCAAACACTGCTGAGGCATAACTGTCTTTAATAAAACGATTCCTATTAAACCGCCAACGGGTTCAGATATACCCGATAAAAACGAATATAAAACGGCAAGCCTTTTCTTTCCGGTTGCGTGGAAGATGGGCAATGCAATTGCTATACCTTCAGGTATGTTGTGTATTGCAATTGCTATTGCAACGGGAATACCGAGTCTTATATCGTGGCTTGAAACCAAAAAGGTTGCCATACCTTCGGGGATATTATGCAGTGTTACAGCAACTGCAGTTATAAAGCCTGCACGCTGAATTTTTCTTCTTTGCTGTATTTTTGCTGATTTGTTTAAAAAATCATCTTCAATATGGTCAGGAATAAAGAAGTCTATAGCAATCGCAATTAATATACCGATTAAAAAACCCAAAAAAGCAAATGTTTTTGCGGGTATTATATCGTAATATTTTTGAAGCATCTGCGGTGCTTCTGCCATAAGTTCATTTAAACTTATATATACCATTACACCTGCAGAAAATCCCAGTCCGACAGAAAGGACTTTTAAATTATTCCTTTTTATAAAGAAGGTTATAAAACCACCCAAAAGAGTGGACATACCTGCAAATAGCGTTAATATTAAAGGTAGTATATATGTGTTCATAATTTTATACTAGCATAAAAGAATATAATAGACTTAATTTTTTGTAATCTCGTTAATAGCCTGTTTTACCTGTTCGACTGTAATTGCACTCAAACAGGCTCTATTATTGGGACATTTCTTTTTTAATGAACATGGCATACAGTCTAAGTCTGCTTTTAAAAGAATATTGTTTACACCGAGTGCTTTCCATTTTTCAAACGGCATAGGTCCATATATTCCTATTACTTTTGTGTTGACGGAGGACGCCATATGCAGTGTTCCCGAGTCATTTCCCAAAATGAAATCAACTTTTTTTAAAAGTGCAAGAGAGTCTTTTATGCTGACTTGTCCGCATAAATTAACGGGTGGAAGTTTAAGCGGATTTTTGTACTCTATATTTGAATATAAAGATTTATCCGAATTTGCACCGATAAATATTGTCTGGATACCTTTTTCGTCAGATAAATATTCTATTATTTCGGCATAGTTTTTTATATCCCAGGTCTTTCCTTCGTTGCTTGCTGAGGCACTTACAACTGCTTTTCTTATATTTTCATTTATATTGTTTTCACTAAAAAGGTTTTCAACTTTTTTTTCGCTTTCTTCGTTTGTCCAATTTTCAAGATATGTATCTTTTACTTCTATTCCGTCAGCTTTCAGTACATCAAGCATACAAATGGATTCGTGCTTTTTAGTATCGTATTTTAATTTTTTAGTGAGAAAAATACCTCTTTTTTCAGTGTCATAACCTATTCTTTCTTTAATCCCGGCCAAAAAGCATAAAAGGGCGCTTGACAGAGAACGTTTTAATATATATGCTTTATCGTATTTTTCTTTTCTCAAAAGTCCGACATAATGCCAAAAAGATTTCTTTTGCCCTTTTCCCTTTTCATATTTATGTTTTCTTGTTGTATCAAAATAAATAAAATTATCAACATAAGGACATTCTTCAATAACTTCGCCTGAATTTGGTGCAACCAGCATATCTATTTGACTGTCCGGATATGCATATCTTAAATTACGCAAAAAAGGTATGGTTAACACCATATCTCCAATGAACCTATATCTTACTACAAGTATTTTTTTACTCACCTAAAACATCCTTTATATCCATATAGGATTTCAGTTTAAGTGTATAGAATTTTATCGGAAATTCTATATCTTCAATAACTTCAATAAGTTTAACCGCATCTTTTTCGGTTGTAACAATATGTTCAATATTTTCTTTTTGTGCATATTCTATTATTTTTGCAACATCCTGTTTATCATATATATGATGGTCGTCAAATTCTAATACTGCAATAAGTTTATAATCCTGTTTTAAAAAGTCATAAAAGCCTGATGGCTGACCTATTGCAGAAAATGCCATAATACGGCTTCCGAAAGGAAGTTCTTGGTTTGTATTAATTTCGGATATTTTTTCGGGAACCATTTTGCACATATAAACAGTTTTATTAAAAGTTTTTTTCAGGTAATCACAAAATTTTAGTGATTTTTCAGAATCATATCCTTTATTAACAACAACTATTTTATCTGCCCTTTTTACTGATTTTAATTCTTCTCTTAAAGGTCCGGAGGGAAGTACATTTGCGTTCCCGAATTTATTCTTTGCATCAACCAGTAAAATGTCCAAATCTCTTCGGATTTTTCTGTGTTGAAAAGCATCATCTAATATTATTATGTCAGGTTTATAGTTCTGTGCTAAATATTTTTCAGCTTTTATTCTGCTTTTACAGGTTATAACTATTGCCCCGGGGCAATTTTTTGCCATCATAACAGGTTCGTCGCCTGCTATAGAAGCTTTGAATTGAATGTTAACGCCGTCAGATATTATATTGGGTTCAACATTTGAAAGTTTTGCCCCATATCCTCTTGAAATAATTGCGACTTTTTTGTTTTTTGCAAGAAAAAATTTTGCAACTTCAATCGTAAAAGGTGTTTTGCCGACACCACCGGTTGTAAGATTTCCTACAGATATAACATATGATTTTGAACGATAAGATGGCAATATTTTTATATCATATAAAAAATTTCTTATATTAGAAACGGCACTATAAAAAAAACTCGGACACTTCAGAAGATAATATACAATCTTTTCATTTATATTTAAGTCTTTTTTATAATGAATTTTTGATATAAAAAGTTTCATATTTTGCCTAGAACATTAATCTGAATAATAAGAATCTTTTATTTAATTTTTCCGAAAATTTCTTTAAATTTTCCGAAGTTACATTAATATCGTCCAAAGTCTGCTTAATTTCATCCGGATCATCGGTTATATAGTTAACATTATCAAGAGTAATGGTTAATTTATCAAGAGCTGTATTTAATTTAACAACAGATTCTTTTATATATTTTTTCAGATTTGCATCTTTTGACATATCATTAACATAACTTGAGAGTTCAGCAATATTCTTTGATGTAATTTGTATATTGCTGAGAGTTGATTTTGTTGTAGGATCTTCAAGCAGATTAGACATATTATCAGAAAGTCTTGTAAAGGACTTCGTTGCAGTAGAAATATTATTAACAAAACTTTCATCACCTGCAATTTTATTAATGTTATCTGTAAGAACAAGAATTTTTTCGGCTAATTTGTTTGCATTTTCAGACAGCATTTCAAGTTCAACTTTAGAAAGGTCAATAAGTTCTTGAGCTTTTTCCATTGTTACACCGGCTTTTTCCGTAAGTTCATTTATATTTACTGCGGTCTGCTGTAAGTCGCCTATAACATCATCAGATAAAAGCATAGAAATTCTTTCGTTTGTTTCAATCAGAGATTCTGCGCTTCTGTATTGAAGTGAAAGAAAATCTGCTATTCTCATAGGTTCAATTACCGTATATGGTGATTTTGTATCAGGATAAGAAATCTCAATATCTTCTTTTGGACTTAATCTCAACTTATTATTACTGTCTTCTTTTACAATTAATCCTTCAATTTGATCGGGAATAATAAGTCCGGGTAAATCAACAATATATTTGATTTTATATGCATTTTTTGAATTAATATTTTCTTTAATTAGTATAGGCAGAGAATTTGTTTCAACTATTTCAACACGTTTAATTATGCCTATATCATAATATTTTCCGTCAAGTTTCATTTGAACTTTATCTTCAGCGTGAATAATTTTAGATTTGTCATTTTCGCTTAAGTAAATTATTCGTTCTCTTGGCGGTGTTATTTCAAGGAATTGTTCTCCGATAATACCCGATTGCTGAATTGATATTTCAGATGCTCTCGGGATATTTACATTAGGTTCTGTTATAACAAATTTAACTTCAACATAACTGTTTTCAAAATTAAGTTTTGGTTTAATTGATTCAACCTGACCTATTCTTACCCCCATCATCTGAACGCCGCTTCCTGCACGCATCCCGTTAATATCTTTGAAATTAACGGTTATACGTTCAGCATTTGAAATGGTCTGACCTTTTACCCATAATACGGTAAAAACAAGTATTATGATTGCTGATAGTGCCAAGATTCCGACTTTGAATGATGATGAGAATTTCATTATTGTTCCTCTTTGATAATTATTTTACAATAAAAAATTAAAAACTAAAAATCCGATGCTGCAATTTTCATAGGACCTTCTATTGAGGCTGAAACAAACTGCTTTGTATAAGGATTATCTTGCTTTAACAGGTCATCAGGTGTACCTCTGAATACAATATGACCGTCATATAACATTATGACTCTGTCCGAACATCTTGTAATTGTAGACATTTGGTGAGTAACTACAATTGATGTTGCTTTTGTTTCGTCTCTTAATCTTAAAATATAGTCTTCAATAACGGTTGATGCAACAGGGTCAAGGCCTGCTGTCGGTTCATCATAAAGAATAAATTGAGGTTGAGTTACTATTGCTCTTGCGAGGCTTACTCTTTTTTGCATACCGCCTGAAAGTTCATGCGGAAATTTTTCTTCTATTCCATCTAAGCCTACTGTTTTAAGACTTTTTGCAACAATTTCTTTTAATTGTTGTCTTGTATATTTATGTCTGAATTCTTTTCTTTCCTGAAGTGCAAAAGAGATGTTATCAAATACATTTAATGAGTCAAAAAGTGCCGAATATTGGAATACCATTGCGACATCACCGTCACCAATATCAATAATGCCGGAATCAGGGGTAAGAAGTCCGCAAATAAGTTTGAGTATGGTACTTTTGCCTGAACCGCTGAAGCCCACTATTGATAACACTTCTCCCGGTTCTACCGAAAAAGATATATTATCCAATACTTTTCTTCCGTCAAATTCTTTTGTTAAATTTTCTACTTTTATAGACATATTAACCTCTTTTTAGAAATAAAATGCAACTGCGAAAATACAGTCAATAATTACGATTGCCACAAAAGACCAAACAACTGCTTTTGTAGTTGCAAGACCTACACCTTTTGCTCCGCCTTTTGCATCATAACCGCAGCTGGAGCTTATAAGACTTATTGCGCCTCCGAAACAAGCGGATTTGAACAACATAATGTTAATATCTCTTATATATAATCCCTGCCAAACGGAGGATACATAACATAACCAGGTTACATCTTTTGCAGCAATCATAGAAGTAATTCCCCCTGCAATGATACCGAAAAATGAGGCAATTACAACAACAAACGGCATCATAACAAACCCTGCCAAAACTCTTGGTAAAAATAAATATTTAAACGGTGATACTTTTAATGCAATCATTGCATCAATCTGGTCTGTTACTTTCATTGTTGCAAGTTCGCTTGCCTGAGATGAACCAATCATTGAAATAATGGCAAAACCTGACATAATAACACCTATTTCCCGAACCATTGTCAAAGAAACAAGTAATCCTATATAATCTTTTCCTCCTTGTTTAACCATTTCGGGTGCAATTTGCATTGCGAGAATAATTGATGTCATAGCGACAATAGATAAAGTTATGGGCAGAGAATCGACGGCAAATTTAGAAGCCTGCTCAAAAAACTGTTTAAAATTAATCTGAAAACTTACTAAATATTTGATAACCTGACAAAATCTGTAAAAAATATCGCCGAAAGTCTCAAGAAATTCCTTGAG
>JAJJLH010003020.1:0-10265 GCA_023806865.1 Isotricha sp. YL-2021a | reverse complement strand
CTATATTAATCTATAAAAAAGTTATTTAAAAAAATAAAATAAATATGATAAACAAAGATAAAATAAATTATGGGAAATAATTTAATCTAAAAAATATTTCAAGGAATTTAAATTTTAAAAATCCTAAAAATCTTGTGTTTTTAAATTTTTATTTATTTTAATACAAAAATATCAATTAATAATATTTTTGAAAATTTTTTTAAATTTGTATTACTGTTTTATAGATTAATATAGACTTTGTGATTAATTACAGATTATTTTAATTATCATTTATTTAAACTCACATCTCAGTTTAATAATGAAGAGTCCATCTGAATTAGGAAAAGGGATGATGTTCAAAAAAAGACATTTTATTAAATGTAAATCAATAGTATTAATTTTAAAAATTTTTCAAATATAAATTCCTAACAATTATTAATATAATAAATATCCATTTTTTAAAAAATATAAAAGAAAATATATTAAAAATTTTTTAAATTGTTTTTCAATAATACAATTTAAAAAATTAAGTTATCAAACTCTAAATGAATTTGAGAATGATTTCTTGATTTAAAATATATTAATATAAATTTTATAATATTAGATTTTCTTATTATTTAATTTAAATAATAAGCTAATTTTATATATTAATATAAAATAATTTAATTTTCATTTTTTTCAAATCAATGAATAAATTCAAAAAAATTTTAATTTTGTGGATAATCATCTATACCATTGATTTCTAAGTTATCTTCTGTCAATTCCATTTTCTTTACTATTGTTTCATTTTTATTAAAAATATATTTTATAGGATTTATTGTAATATATTTTTTTTTATAAATAAAAAATGCAATTAAACCAAAAATTAAAAGTATTAATACAATAATTAATAATGTTTTAAATATGCTTGAATTATTTTTTATTTCTGTATCTTTTTTATTTTTTTCCTTTTCAAATGAATAAGTAATTGACAAATATTGTGGATTTTCAAAATATAATTTTGTAAAAAAATAATTATTATAATCTTCATTTAATTTTCTAATTTGAATACTATTTTTGTATGGATATTCAGTTATGTAAGAAATTTTTTCTTTTTTATTTAAAGAAATACAATCTGTTTTTTGAGGCATTTCTAAAAATTGTATTCCATAAAATCCTTGACTTATACATATTTTTCCTGAATTAAATTGTTTTGTATTTTTAATTATAATTGTTGAAGAAATGAATTTATTGTTTTCATTATTTTTTGGATATAAAAATATGGAATAATTTTTATTTGGAATAATATTATTTTGTTCATCTGAAATATAAATATATGAATTATTTTTCAATCCAATTGTAATAATAACAAAGTAATCTTCATGAACTGCTTTTAATTCAATTTCATTTTCTATTATTTTTTCATTTTTATCTCTTATAATATTATTATTATCATCTAATTGATAATTTTTTCCATTAAATTTTACATTTGCTCTTTTTACTTGTTTTTTAGAAACAATTAATTTAATTTCAAAAGAAAATGAATTATTATATATTTCTGATTCCTTGTTAATAAATATTTTTTTATTTCCATTTTTAATATAAATACCATAAGAATTACCATAATTTAATTGAATTTGTTCTAAATTATTATCATAATAATGAATATTAATTAAAGATGGAATTGTACAACTAAATTGAATTATATCATATTCACTTTTTATTATTTTAGGATATGATAATTCATTTGCTATTTTATTAAAATTATATAAATCATTTATAGAACTAATTTCAGAATAATCGTTTGAATAAATTTTTGCATCACCATATACTAATTCAACATATAAAATTTCATTATCTTTTGAATCAAAAATACCATAATAATAATTTTCTTTTTCACAATTATCAATTTTTATTCTATAATATGAAATATTTTTTCTATTTTTATTATTTTTACTGAATAATACTTTATTTTTAGAGACAAATTCTACATCTACTTTAAAATCAAAATTATTATTAAATAATTCAAAATTAATATCATTATAAATCAATTGCTTATTAATTACATAAAAAGTTTTTCCTGAAATAAAATCATCATTATTAATAATTGATATTGAATTTGTATAATTTGAAAAAATAATAATTGATTGATTAATTAATATTGAATCATAATTAAATTTAATTAATTTTTTTGAAAATTTTTCCATTTCATATGAGACAGAAGAACTAATTACAACAAAACTATAAATTTTTTTTATTGTAAAAATATTAAATTTTATAAAATTTGATGTATCTGATTGTTTAATATCAATTTTGGTTAATAAATAATTTTGTTTATTATTTTCTTTTTTATTTAAATAGTAACAAAAATTATTTTCACAATCACCTTTAGATAATATTTTGTCATATTTTGTAATTGTATCAATATTATTTATAATTTCTTTTTCAGAAGTAGTTTCAAAATATTTTACCATTATTGTTATTTTTGTGTCTAAATTTGAAATTGCATAATTCATATTTTCATTTATTGAATATGATTTAATCGGTTGAATTAAATAAATGATTTGTTCTGCAATAATTGGTAAAGAATATATTTCATTTTTCATAAGTGATATTTTATTTGAATTATCATCAAAATTAAAAAATAAATCAATTTTTATATTATCCATTCTAGAAAAAACATTAAATAAAATTTTATATTCAATATTAGGTTGTAATAAAACAAATTCAGAACTTTGAGATTTTTGTTCAGATGTAAAAAAGGGAGTTTCAATATCATCAATATAAATAATCATAGAACATTTAGATTCTCTATTTTGTATAACCCATTGTGTATTTAAATATTCAATTTTTGATAATTTTTGTATTTCATAATTGAATGAATATTTTTCATCTTTAATTGAATAATAAGAGAAATTTGTTAAAATATTTGAAGGTATTTTATACAAAATTTCTGTTCCAATAATGGAAATAGTTTTATTTATAATTCCATTTTCATTGAATATTATAAAATATAAACTACTTTTTGATGTTGAAAAAGAAATTTGATTTATATTATTTATGTTTTCTTTTAATATAACTTCCCCATCAAATTCTTTAGAATTATAATGAATTTCTTTTTTATCATAATATAAATAAAATTTAGTCCCTTCTTCCATTTTATCTATAAATTTTATTATAACATTCCCCATTTCTTCATAATCAAAATATAATATTTTATATTTTATCTCTGAAGAAAATGAAATTGTATAAAGTTCATAATTATTAATTTTATTATATGATATATATGTATAATCACATATTAAATCTAAAGGATCCTCAATGGATATAAATATAAAATCTTGCATAGTATCATTTATATTTTCTACTTTAGGATTCTCAAATAAAATTGAAATAAAATCTTTTTCAACCAATTCAACACATTTATTTTCTTTGTTTATGAAAATAAAATCAATATCATCATATAAATAATTATAACATATTTTTTGTATTGTATTTCCATTATTTTTTATATAAATTGTAGAAAAATTACTAGAATTTATTTCATCTTTTAAATATAAAAAAACTATATAATTTTTATTTAATTCTAAATTTTTTTGTGTATATGAATAATAGTCAATATCTTCTTTATTTATTCCTATTGAAAAAAATAATAAAATATCTCCTTCAATTGAATTTATAATTATATTTTTTTCATTTAAATTATGAATTGATTTTTTTATTAATGGATTTTTATTATTTATTTCTAATTCAATTCCTCCAAAAGAAAATTTTGCTATTTTAGATGAATTTTGATAGGGTATTATTTCTATTTTATATTTTATTTTTTTATTTAATACTTCTGAATAATTTTTGATAATATAATTTAAATTATTTTGATTTTTTATAAAGAATGGAATACTCATTCCATATTCTAAATTAATTTCTTCTGGTTGAAATTGATAATAATAAAAAGTAATATCTAAAGGTTCAATACAATTGACTTGAATAAAATCATAATATGAATCATATTCAAATGGATAAGTATATAAATTTGTAAAAGAATCATTTAATTTTATAAATTCATTTATACTATTAATAGATTTTTTATAATAAATTCGAGCATTTTGTGGAAATTTTTCAATATAAAATATTCCTTTTTCAGATTCATTAAATACTCCAATAAATCCATTAAAATTATTACAATTTTTTATCTTTAAAGTATATGAATATTTTTTATTTCTTGAAATTGAATTTAAATACACTATATTATAATTTGAATCAAAAGTTAGTATTTCAATATTAAAATCATTATTTGAGTTTTCATCATATATAGATAAATAAATTGTATTATTATTTTGAAATAAGTCTTTTGATAATATATATATTTTTTTTCCATTAATTTGATAGGGATATGTTGTATTATTTAAATGAATAATTTCCTCTATATCTGATTTAATTATTATTGTTTTGGATTTTATAAAACTTTTTTCATTAACTTTATAATAACCAATTTCTCCTTTTGAAAATTGTTTTGTAAATGATTTAGATAATAATTTAGGTTCATTTATTAATGCAATTTCAAAACTTGTACTATTTATATATTTATTTATGTTAATTTGGACAATAATTATAGATGATTTATGTAATTCATTTATTTTCTCAAAATAATATTTACAATATTTTTCATCACATTCTTCTAAATTTAATTTAGAATCATAACCATCTGGAATCTTTTGAATAAAATCATCATTTTCATAAAATTTAACATAAAAATCTATATTGATATCATTATTCAATTTTTTAACTTTTATATATTCATTTTCCCCTTTTGCAATTTTTGATATATTACAATAAAAGTAAATATTTTGAGTTGTAATAATAGGGAAATATTTGAAAATATTTCTTTCTGGAAATGATAAAATTTGATTTTCATGTGAAAAATAAAATAATAAATTTAAATTGAATCTTTGATTTGTTATAGAATTATCTTCATTAATTAAAATATACAATTCAGAATTTTTTTCAATTTCAAAAGAACCAGATTTATTATTAAAAGTTTTTCTTTCTTCTTGTATAAATGTTGTATTAAAAATTTTAATAGAAGATTTTGAATCTAATTTATAATTTGACCATTGATAATGTAAATAGATTGAATCTGAATTATTTGTATTATTAACATAAAATAAAAATGAATCAGAAACTAAATCAGATTCATATATTGTATTAAAAATATTTAAAATATTAAGTTCATTTGGTATTATTGGATTATAAATTATTATTTTATCATGAAAATCTTCATTAATTGTAGTAATAACAAAATAATATGTTAACCTTAAACTAATATTATATGTGAATAAATAATCATTAGATAAATTTAATTTATAAGCATAATTGTCAAAGTCATTATTTTGGAAATGAATATTTTTTTTATCATGATATATATACAAATAACTCCCATTTATCCTTCCTTTTTCAAATTTAAACATAATTTCCCCTTTTAAATCATCAATAATTGAGGTGTTGATTTGATTTGAAAATGATAATATTTTATAATCATTTTTAATAATATTAATTCCAAAAGGAATATAAGATAATATATTATCATATTTATAAAAATTATAGGTATAATCAAAATCGTTAACATCAGATGCATAAATTACTATGTAATAATTAAAAGTATCATTTATATTAATTTTTGGATTTTCTTGCTCTAAAGAAAAAGTAATTATTTGTCCTTTAGAAAGATTAAAACAATTATTTTTTTCATTATAAATTATTTCTATATTACCATAAGCCTTATTATAACAGATTTTTGATGATAAATCTTTTTCTTTATTAATTATATAAATATTTGCCATTGAATTTTTATTTGAAGTCAATTTTGATGGGAATAAAAACAAATTATATGTATTTTCAAATTGATAATTTGATATTTCCTTTGAAATATAATTAATTGAATATTTATCAATTGATATATACAATAAAATGAAACAATTGAAATTATTTGTTAAAAAAGATAATTCATCTTTAATTAATTTATCATTTTCAATTTCTGATATAGAATTACTCTGATTCAAATTTATTGATATATTATTAAATAATATATCAACATTTAATTCATTTTCATTTTCATATTTTATTAATTCAATTTTTGAAAAGAATTTTTCCATAAATAATATAGAATACGGGTTAACAAAAAATTTAGAATTTGAATTTTTTTCAATATAAAAAGGGATCACAGAACCATGTTCTAAATTTAATGTTTTTTCCTTTTGAACAATATAATATATAATTTGAATTTTAATAGGAATTGAACAAGTTAATTGAATATATTCATATTTTGAATTTATTTCAAATGGATATCTATATAAATTAACTGGAGAAATTTTAAAAAATTCATCTAATTCATTTATTGAATTTGTGAAAAATATTTTTCCATTTCCTTCAATTTTATTAACATAAAAAATAACTTTTGGTTCAATTGTTTCATAAATACCAAATATATAATTTTTTTTTGAACAATCATTTATTTCATAGATCATATTATTATGTTTTAGCCTTGATTGTTTGTTATAATAATAAATATTAATATTATCATCTAAATATCTTACTTCAAAAATATAATCATTGTTTTGACTAGAAGCAGAAATTGAAAAAGAAATTGTTGGATAATCATTCAACATATCATAAGTTATTAAATAAGAATTCCCTTTATTATAAAATTTTGTGAGATAATCTCCATTAAATGAAATGATATCACTTCTATTTGTAAATAATAAAATTTTGGAATTATTATTTTTGAATGATGTATAATTTATATAATAATCTTTTGTTTAATTTTTTAAAAAAATTTTTTTAAATGAAGAAGTGATTAATCTTAGGAAATCAGTTTTTTTTGAAATGAATATTCATTTAAATTTGAAAATGGTACTTCTATCCCAATTAATCCATATTTATTTTCTTCAGTTTTTTTGTTATAATAATAAATATCTTTTTCATAAAATTCTAAGTCAATTTCAAATTTATCAATTGAAGAAGGTAAAGAATTAATTATATAATCTAAATTATAAGTATTATAAAATTTAATTCTTGGTTTTGATAGAAATTGATATCCTGTAAATTTATAATAAACATTTTCATTTAAATCATCCCTTGATAAATCATTAAAAATATAAATTATTTGAGGAGATAAAATTGGAATTTTAAATGGCTTTAAATCATTTTTCAAATATATTACTTTTTTATTTTCAGTTAAATATAATAATATTCTAGATTTAATTTTATTTATTGATGTTGTTTTAAAATTTATTCTAATAATATTATCTTTTGATTTGTCTTTTATTTCATAATTATCAGAATATGAATTTATAAAATCAATTATTTTTTCATTATTAATTGTAATTGAATTTGAATATTCATTTATAGAATTTTACCATTCATAATGTAATGTTAAATATTTTGTAATTGGTGGAATTTTAAAATAAACATAATCATTATCATTAGATAATAAAGTATAATTAAAAGTAAAAATATTTTCAGATAAAATATAATATTCATTTTTATTATAAATTGTTAAAGTATCTTCAAATTTTTTTCCTGTATCAGTTGCTACTACAAAATACCAATAACCTATTGGAAGATATGATATTGTATTAGTATTATAATAAATAACATCATATCCCTTAAGTGATATTTTGTAAACATAATTTTCAAAAATATTCATTGTTTCATGAATATATTTTTTATTAAAATAAACATATAAATCCGTAAACCTATCTATTAAATTGAGTTTATCATTAAAAAATAATCTTAATTCTCCATTTCCTAAAATATCATTATTATAATATTTAAAAATTTGAACAATGAATTTTTCTTTACTTTAATAATATAAAATGTATTTATTATTTATTTGAATTAAATGTTATTAAAATCTTAAATCATTATGATTAAAATAAATTTTATCAATAAATATATAAGATTATATCCATATATTCTTCCCTTGGATTTTTAGAAAATAGAAATTTATTTCTTTATTAATTATATAAAGATTTTTGTTATTAAAAAATTAAGAAATTTATTATATTTTTTAATATAATATTAAAAAATGAAACAATTAATACAATATTTTCTCTTTTTATTTTTTATTATATCCTTATTTTGTCCTAATTTTTGTTATGAATTTACTCCTATAAAAAATTATGTATCTACTTCAATATCACTCACAATACAAATCCCTTATGCAATATTTCAATATAAAAATGCCCCATATCAACCAGATTCAGGAGTAGTTTTATTAAAATTCCTAAGAGGGAATAATAATTATTGTAAAATTTATGTTTATAAAAATTTTTCGGATATTAAAGAAAGTATTCCTGGTGTGTTTATAAATTATGATAAACAAAAATATATTGATATTCACAAAACTTGTTCTTTTGATTTGAATTCTGGAACTTATTATATAGTTATTGCTTCTCCTAATTACAATTATAAAGATACTTTTGAGATTTTTAATGGATATGAATATTATGAATTAGCAGAAAATGAAATTATATTTAAAAATTGGACTGATTATACATTTGTGGGTAAAAGATATTTTTATTTTAAAACTCCTAAGTTATTAGAAACAAAATATTTTCATGTACTTGGATTTTTTAAGAACACTATTTATTATTCCAGTACAGAATTTATTATTAAAAAAGAAATTGATGGTGAAACAATTGATTCTACAACAAGTTCTGACTATAATTATATTTTTAAATTGGAAAAAAATCATATTTATACAGTAACTTTTAAACTTCAAACTCAATATTCATCTGAAGGAAATAGTTTATATTATGCATTATATTATTCTAATTATGCTAGAATTGAACCATTAGATAAATATTCAACTTTATCAATACCAATTTTTACAGAAGGAAGATATTATTATTTTCACATAAATATAGAACCTTATGAAGTCAATGAAAAAATATATTTTAAATATAATAAATATTATAAAAGAATAATTTTATTTTTTGGAACATTTTATCAAACAATAAAATTAGATGAAATTGAAAAAAATTTACCAAATTATATTACTGCAAAAGAGATTGTATATGAATTTGACCAAACTGAAAATGAAGTAATATGCTATGTAACAAAAATTAATAATAATGATAAATCATTAGTTATATCTATGAATAATACTATAACGCATCTAGAATCAGTAAATTTAAATATTACAAAATATTCTCTTTCTCAAAAAATATCATCTGAATTTTCAAGAACATATCAAAGTATATATATTCAAAGTTTTTATATTGATGAATCATCATTTAATTCAAATTCTGAATATATTATTATTTTTTCAAATAATGAAAACATTATTCACATTACTTCTGAATCACCTTTTATTCAAAAAAATAATAAATTTTATATATTAAATAAAACAATGGTTTCTTCCTTAATGAATCAAAGATTAGATTTCGATATCTATAATCCTAAAAAAGATTCAAATTATTATTTTGAAGTGAAATATATAAATGATATATCTATTTATTATTTTAATTTAAATACTAGGGAAGAATTAATTAATTTTAATATCATAATAGATAATTGTGAAAAACCTACCTATTTTTATGGTATTTTCAATGATAATTCAAAAAAAGATATTTTTATTGGAAATGTAACAAAAGGTGATGCTAAAATATATTATAAAATTGATAATTTACTTCAAAAAACAAATAACTTATTTAATTTTATTGAAGTGTATAATTTAATTTCATATCCAACAAAAATGCAATCAAAATATGATTTATTCCAAATTAAATGCTCTACTGCCACAAAAATACAAATAAATTATTATAAAGCTGAAAAAGATGGATCAAATATTCATTTAAATTATGGAGATTCAACAAGTTTTTATATAGAGGGAGGAAAGACTGAAGTATATCATTTAACTATATCTTTACCTTTTTATTATAAAATAATGTTGTTCAAAAGGAATGATTTTTCAGAAGTTAATTTTTCAATTAATAATAAAAAAATATCATTAACAAATGATAATTATATTTTTAAAGAAGAAATTTTATTTTTAAAAAATAATGAAATTTTTATTCATTCAAATTTAACAATTTTTATTACTTTCAATATTGCTACTAATAGATTTTTATTTGAAACAATATCATCATTTTCTAAATCAAAATATTTGAATAATAATTATTATTTTTTTCTTTTTTCAAATTCCAATCCATCATATCAATTTGCAAATCTTTATTTCTTAAATAATGGAAATAATAATCCTAAAATATGTATTCATAAAGATAAAGAATTTAAAGCAATTACAG
>JAJJLH010003019.1:0-10273 GCA_023806865.1 Isotricha sp. YL-2021a | reverse complement strand
ATATAAAAGAAATAAAAAAAATTAATTATAATAATATAAAACAATTGATCCATATGGTGATGGAATTGTTATGTCATTATCAATATTTCCTTATGGGAATATAGTTTCAGTCTCAATTAATAAATCAATTGAAATTATTAATAATGAATTTAATATATTATTATATTATTAAAAATTTACATGATGATAATATTTATTATATAAATATTAAAGATAAAAATAATTTTGTGTCAATAGATAAGAATATAAAAACTTGGATTAAAAGAGGAAATAAATTTAAAAAATTTTTATTAAATGTTTAAAAGATTCAAGTCCAGAAAGAGGTATTTTTACAATAAAGTCCAAAAAAATACTTGGACATGAAACTGAGGAATATGATATATTCAAATTCACAAAATCAATTTATATAATTAGATTAATTTTTATATTTTATTCTCTAGTTATGTTTAATGTTGATTTTATAAAAGAATTTATGGCTTTAATTTTTTCATATAATATAACTGATAATCATTTATTTTTGGAAATTTTAATTGAGTATAATATTATTAAAATAATTTATGTTAATTTATATAAAATTTTACACATAAACATTAAAAATTTAATAGATTAAACAGTCATGAATTGAACAACTTATTTTGATTTATTTTCTAAAAATAATATTCAAAAAATTTAAATCATTATTATTTTTATTTCACAATTTGTAAAATAAAATATTTAATATATAAAAAATAAATTATCTAATTGAATTATAAATATTCATAATCCAAATATTTTTGATCTTTAAAAATTTTTGTTTTATATTTTTCGGAATTTATGGCTTTTAATTTACTGAAGATACCATTATCATTTTCCTCTTGTTTCTTCAATAATTTTTTTCCTCATAATACTTTATTTCCATTATTTTCTTCTTTTTCTATTTGCTTTGCTCAAATTTTTTCATCCTTCTTATTTTCCAATTTTTTCTTTATCTTTTCATAAAATACTTTTAACAATCATATAACTTTTATAAATATTCTCACATTGATTGTCATTTTTTTTTTCTTATCTTAATAATTGAATTAGTTATATTTTCTGTTTCATATAAATTGAATCAATGTGAACTTTAATTAATTTTAATATATTTTATCAATTATATTATTATAAATAAATTTACATCCATTACTTCCAGGTAAAAATATATAAATTTATAATGATATTTTTGATACAAAAATAAAAAGTAATAAATCTCATAATTATATTTAAAAATAAATATACAATTATAAAGTTTACCAAAATTATCCAATAACCATTCTTTTAAAATCCTTTTTTTCTCAATTGATTTAATTGTAGAAAATCCTTGGATAAAGTATTCCCAACAAATTTATAATTAAAGATTTAAAAATCCTAAAAATAAAAGTATTATACATAATATTAAAAATGATATAACATATATTCCATTAATTCCGGTCTTTTTCTTATATACCTTTCATAATATCAGACCATATTTCTAGATGCAAAATTTATATTTATTTTTTATGGAGAAAATGAGTTCCCTTTGTTGGGTTTGGTTCATTATTATCCAAATTTGAAATGTTTTTTTATTTCTTTTTTTTAATTAGTTATCATTTAATTTGAAAATACTTAATTTTAAATATTAATTATTTTTAATAATAATTAAAAAAATATTTTAAAATTATTTTTAAAATGGGTATTGGGTATTAAACCTAATCCCCAATCTCCATATTCGATTCAAACATTTTAAATATTAATTTAAAAAAAAATAAATGTAAAAGAAAAAATTGTTTTAAGATGTTTAAAATAATCACTAAATAAAGAAAAAGTTTTTTAATATAAAAGAATAGAATATATAATTACTTTTGATATCTTGTATATCCATATCAAATCCAGTTTCTTTAATATCTATAATTCTTCCCCAATTAATGGAAGAATTAAAATTTCCTTCAGCAATCTTATACTTTGAGCCACCCAATATTTTTAAAACTATAACAAAATGAGTATCATTATTAATTCTAAGTTAATCTCCTACTCTTATTTTATTTTTATCAGTAAATTCATAAGCAGGAATACTTGCTATCATTGAAAAAGCAAGACATCCTCTCCCATTAAATGAAGAGTATCCTAGTCCACTAGCAACATTTCGTCCCCAACTATATTGGTCATTATTATTCCATGATAATCCTTGTGGATATTTTGTTCTTAAATCTATAATGGCTTTATAAATACGTTTAGGATCATAAAGGTTATTTGAAATTTCCCCTGAAATATCTGAAAGTTTATCTTCTTCTTGATTATTATTATTTACATTATTATTTACATTATTATTTACATTTTGAGTTGTAGTACTAATAAAATGTTGTTGAGTAAACATGATTTGAGATTGTTGAAAATTAAATTTTTGAGGATTATTTCGTTGGTTTTGCATATTTTTAAAATATTGCTCATACATTTTAAACATTTCATTATAATTTTGTTGCATCATATTAAAATTTTGTTGATTTAGGTTTTGCATGAAAAAAGGATTTTGATTATTCATATTATTAAAATATACTTGATTTTGATTGAGAAAACCATTATTTGTGGAAAAAACAAAAACATGACTTTGTACATTATTTTTATTAATTGTAATATTATGCATATTATTATTCATATTTACTCTATTAATTTCAGATGCATTTTGATTCTTTTGATTAATTTGATTGTTTTGGTATTGTTGGGCATTGTTTTCATTTATATTTTTTTGAATTTAATTTGATTCTGTTCTGAATTTTTTTTTGATTATTATCTATAACATTAATAGACTTAGAAGTTCCACACCCCATTATTAAATTGAAATTGAGTTATTTTTCAAAAAAGATTAAAATACTAAAATAATTATATTAAAAAATAATCATATATTTTATATTTTATTTTGAAGATTGATATTGGGGTTGTCAGATAAAGTCCATTAAGCAGACTCCTATTTAAGAAAAAAAGAAAAAAGATAATAAAGAAATAAAATTATTTAAAACAATTATTAAGATATGTACTTCAATTTTGGATAAGCTAACAATAAAAAAGATCAATAAACTATGAAAGGTAAGTTTTTTTTTAATTTAATTATTGAATATAAGCCGGTTTGACGGACTTTAAGTAATTAACTAAGCCGACTCATATTTAATAATTAAATTAAAAAAAAGAAACCCAATAATCTTCATAATTTATTCATCTTTTTTATTATTAGCTTTTCCAAATGTGAAATACATATCTCTTATGAATTTTTTAATTAATTTTATTTCTTTATTATCTTTTTTCTTTTTTTCCTTTTTTTCTGAATAATTGATAGAATAATAATAATATTCAAATTTAATTATCTATCTTTTTATCTAATTTATTGAGTTCATTAATTACTTATCTCTTATTAATTCATATTTAAATCTCCAAATAATAATAAAGTTAAATTATTATATTTGTATTTTAATAATTTTAATCTTTAATTAATATATTATAAAATTACCTACTTTTGTATTTGTTATTCTATTAAATTATAATCATCTTATATATCTATAAAAAGTTATTTAAATAATATATATCTTTATATAATATTCCTATTTCTTATTTATTTTATAATTCTAATTTATATCCTTTTTATATTAAATTTTGATTTTCCTATTTTACACTCATTTAATAACATAAAATTTGGTCTAACATTATCTAATATATTAGAAATTAAAGATCTATAACTTCATTCAATGCTAATATATTTTCACTATATATTTTTTTTTAAATTATCAGTATTGAAATAATTTAATAAATGAAGACCAGCACTTATTAGATTAATTAATATATCATTTTTATCTATTTCTAATATATCATCAAAACATATTATATATATATAATTTTTCTATGGTTCAAATTTTTATATAATCATCAGCTAAAATATAATTAATTATACATTCTTTTAATTTCAATGATTTTTTAATTCATATAAACTTCTATATATTTTAAATAAATTTTTATTATTAGCATTTATACCAGAACTATCATAACATATACATTTAAAAAAATACTTTACATAAATAATTTATTTAAATTAAATATGTATTCATATTTAGTTTTAAAATCATTAATTTTATCATTTTCATCAATTGTATCTGGAAATAATTTAGAAAATTTAAATAAACTGAAAAATATATTTAAAAAAATGAATAAATTACCACAAAAAATAATAGAAGAAATAGAAGAGAAAGAACATAATATTTATGATAGAAAAATTAGAAATGAAAAATTGATTAATGTGGAAATGCTTGAAAATTTAATAAAAGATCCTTATTATCAAAAACCTTATGGTAATTATAAAATTGATAAAAATAAAAATATAAAATTTATTTTAGATCATATTTCATTTGAACAATTAAAAATGAAAGGAAAAGATGAAATTGATAAATTTACTGATTTATTTAATAAATTAAATTTTAAAATTACTCTTTCTCCTCAATTAAATAAAGAATTAAATGAAGGATTACTTGAAAAAATAAAAAAATTTGATGAATTTATTTTTGTTTATATTTTTTCTGATTTTTCATTAAAAGATTGGAGTTACTTAAATAAAGTTCATTATAAATTTATTAAATTATTAAAAGATTGTAAAGGTAACAGTCCATTTCTTGAATCTTATACTTTGAAATATATTACTTCAAATCTAAAAATTGGATATCAAGATGAGGTATCAAATGTGTTAGAAGAAATAAATAAAACAGTGGATACTAAAATATGTAGAAATATTATGATTAAAATAATTGAATTAATAAGTAATAATAATGAAGTAAGTAACAATAATAAAAAGTTAATTATTCCTAACCCTAAAAAATTAAAAGATGAGATATTGAATTTCTTTGAAAAAGATTTTAGTGGACCAAATTTTGAAGCAATTACACTTTTTTTGAAAAAAATAAGAGATATTTACTTATTAAAAAAGTTACTCATAAAGATTAAACCTTTTATTATCAATGAAAATGATTTTTTTTATGAAATAGAAACAGAAAATTTTAAAATCTTAAAATATGTTATAAATTTTGGTTTTTTAAATTATGAAGAATTTCAAAATATAGATTATATAAAAAAGACAAAAATTATTTCTTATAAAATTTTAAATGATTTAAAGAGTTTTAATATCTCTTATGATTATTGTATGATTATATACAAATTAAAAAATGTATTTAAAGAAAGAATTATTCAAATATCAAATGAAAAGAATGGAGAAGAAATATATAATAATATTATAAAAGAAATTGAAAAAATTATTAAATCAAAAGAGGAAATAAAAAGAATTATTATGTTTATAATAGCCTTTTACCCTACATTTGCTGATAAAACAGCATTGATAAATTTAAATAAAGATTTGGGAAAAATAAAATTATTTGAATATCAAATAAAAAAAAAAGGAATTAATAAATATATAAACTTATATTTGAATTTAACAGAAAAATTTTATAAATTTAATGGCTCAAATTTCTTTAAAGAAATTTTAAAACAATCAAATGAAGAGAATATTGAAAAGAAATTAAATTCTACAGAAGAATCTTTTCAAACACTTAAACATTTATTAGATGAAAAATTTTCTGAAATTGATAAAGAACTTTTAAATATTATATTTCAATCAATTAAAAATAGAAAATTTCTTCACAAAGAATTAGAATTTTTAAAATATTATTTTGGTATGCAAAAAGATACTGAAAAAATAGAAACAACAATAATGATACTTTCATCAATGAAAAAATCATTAAAAGGAATACAATTATTATTTGATGAATTAAATATTCAAAAAAGTGATTTTTCAAATAAATTAAATGAAATATTAGCAACATTAAATAATAACAACATTGATCTTGAAAAATTAACAGAAATTGTAGATTTTTTAAAAAATCTAAAGATTGATATTCTGGAAGAAAAACTATATATGATTGTTTTAAATGAATTAACAAATAAAAAAGATTTAATTCTATTTATTAAAGATAAAAATGAAGAAATAATAAGAAATTTAGTAGAATTTGTTGATGAAGAAAGTTCACTTAATGCAAGTGATATACAAGATTTTATAAAATGTGTAGAATTTATTCAAGAATTAAAAAAAGATTCAAATTTACCTGATAAGGAATTTTTTGATAAATTTATTGAATTATCTCAAAATAATAAATATAAAAATATTGTAGCTTATTTTCAAAAAACTAATCAAGACTTTTATAAAATTAAAGAATTTTATATTCAATATATTATAAATATTGATAAATCTGAATCTATAAAACAAAAAATTAGAGATATTAATGCTAGATCAATATTTAAAATTATTTTTGATAGAAGTGAAAATAATTGTTTAGTAAGTATTATTGATCAAGAACAAAGAAATAAAATTATAAGTTATAAAGAAGTTTTAGAATTTAGAGATAATGTTCTTTTAATTAAAAAAGATAAAGAATATAATGATAATTTTTATGAACTTGCTCAAAATTTTTCTAATTTAATTAATAATATTGATACTTTATTTGAGTTTATTATTGAAATATCTAATAAAGGATATCCTGAAGATATTAAATATAATATTTTTGTTATAGATGGTGTTGCAAGAATTGATAATAAAGATATTTCTAATACTATTAAACATATTAGAAGTTTATTAGAAAAACAAAATTCTCTTCTAAAAGAATATTATTCAAATTGTCCTTTAATTAGATTTTTGTATGGTAAACATTTTACTTTATTTAATAAATTTTTAAGATTTGAATCAGTATATTTAGATTATTTACTTCAATATATAACAAATAATAATTATAAAAAAATTAAGTTTGATTTTATCAAAACAAATGATCCTATAAAAGATAATTTAGATAATACAAATAAGTATTTAAATAAATTATTTGAAGAAAATAATATTTCTAAAAATGAAATTTTCAAAAATAGTCTTTTAAAAAATCCAGATAATAAAGGTTTAAAATCTCATTTTACCTCAAATATTGAAATGGAAAAAGATGTTATAAGATATTTCAAATACTTAACTGGTAATTTACCATCACCTCAAACATTATTAATATGTAATGAAGAAACAACATTAGAAGAAATTACAGCATTTTTATATAGAGCAATTTTATGTGAATATACTGCACTTTTTGTTATAATGAAAATAGAAAGTTTAGAAATTGAAATCAGACAAGATATTTTAGATATTTTAAATACATTATTTTTAAGAAATAGAAAAAATATGAAATCATGTTTATTATTTATATATGATGATATGACAACTGATATTATTAATGAAATTAAAAAAATTAATGGTCATGATATTCTAGAAATTAATGATGAAAAAGAAGTTATTATTAATAATGATACTATTGAAGTTTTTTACTCTAATTCATCTGGAGTTGGAAAATCAACTTTAATTAAAGATAATATAGAAAAAAATAATAAAAAATATATTTATTTCCCAATTGGAGGAGAATTTACAAGAGAAGATATAATTATAAGATTACAAAATTTAATCATTGATGAAAATTCTGTTATACATCTTGATTTATATGATACTAATAAAGTAAATTTAATGAAAGAATTTTTATTCTCATTATTAATTACTAAATGTTATTCAAGAAGAGAAAATATTTTTTATTTAGGAAATAAAATAGAAATTAAAATTGAAGTACCATTTGGATTTATTGATTTTTTTCAAAAATTCCCAATTTTAAAATTATTTAAACAAACTCAAATTACAATAGAAAAATTACCTAAATTAAAAATACCAAATGAATCTAAATCAAATATTCAAATTGTATGTAATTATTTAAAATTTTATAAAGAAAATAAAATTAATGATTATAATATTTATATAAAGGGATTAACAAATTTAGAATTTGATCCTTCAAATCAATTAAATATTGAAATATTAGATCAACAAACTTGTGAAGAATTATTAAATGAATTTATAGGTATTAAAATAAATTATTATCAAAAATTATGTTTCATTAATACTCTTGCTTATCAATTAATTTTATTTTCTAATAATTTTAATATAGAAGTAAATCAATTAAAAATGATTGGGAAAGAAAAAAAACAAGATAATTTATATAGAATGAGAAGTTTTATAATTAATTCTTTAATTCATAATATTAAACATTTTTCAATAAATAATGAATATAATTTAACTCAATATCAAGAATTTCATCAAAATAGACAAAATGGTAACTTTGATGAAGATAAAGCATTAAATGAAGCAATTAAAAAATTAAAAAATATAGAATATATATCATATAATCAAATTAAACCAAGTTTAGTTTTTTGTAATTTAGAAGGAGGTTCATTAAGTATTATTACTAATTGTAAAAAAGAAGAAGAAGAATATAAATATTTAACACAATTATATAGTTCTGGTATTATTGAGACTAGAAATTTAATTGATTATCAAAATATTCCATCAGAAACATTTTTTGAAGAAATTAATAATGTTTTAGATTTAAATTCAACAGTTGAAAAAATTAAAAAAATTGTTGGTTCATATGTTTTTACTTCAGATAATTTTATAAAAATGATTTTAATTATGTTTAGAATTCAAGCAAATATTCCTGTTATTTTAATGGGAGAAACTGGTTGTGGAAAGAAATCATTAATAAAGATTATTTCAAAATTACTTAAAAGTCAAATGAGAACATTAAATATTCATTCTGGAATATCTGATAAAGATATTATTGAATTTATGGAAGGTAAAGTATTTACAAATGAATTAAATTTAGTTGAAGATATAAATGAAGAAATAGATAATAAATTATTATTAGAGGAAGCAGAAAAAGTTTTAAAAGAAATTGAAGAAACTACAAAACTACCTAATGAAACAGAAGAAGAATTTATAAAAAGAAAAAAAGATTTTAAATTAAAAATTCAACAAGAAATAAAAATAAAAGAAAAAATGGAATCTAAAAATAAATTCATAAGTATAAAAGATAAAATTTGGATATTTTTAGATGGAATTAATAGATGTAATTCAATGGGATTAATAAATGAAATGATATGTAAACATACAATATATGGAAGAAAAATAAATAAAAAAGTAATATTTATTGCAACTTGTAATCCATATAGAACATTAAATAAAAAATTAGAAATTGTTGGTTTAGTTAATAAAAAAGAACAAAAAATAAGAAACTTAGTTTATATTATAAATCCTCTTCCTTATTCTTTATTAAATTTTGTCTTCAATTTTGGTAATTTAACATCTGAAGATGAAGAAAAATATATTAAAAGTATTGTTGAAAGAGTTATTATAGAAAAGAAAAATAAAGAAGAAATTAATGAAGAAGAATATAAATTTGCATATGAACTTTCAACAAAAGCAATTATTTTTAGTCAAAATTTTATAAGAGAAAGAAATGAAGCTTCTTCAGTAAGTTTAAGAGATGTTAGAAGATTTATTATATTTTTTGATTTCTTTTATGATTACCTCAACAATAAAGGAAAATCAGATGATCTTGCAGTTAGAGATAGTATTCTTTGTTTATCAAAAAAAGAATTTTTAGATCAAGTTGTAAATCTTTCTATATATTTATGTTATTATATAAGAATTTCAAATAAGATTACAAGAAATGATTATTTAAGGGAAATGGAAAAAATATTTGGACATAATTTTGAAGAAATTCCTTTAAGAGAAGAAAATTATATTGTTTCTAATATTACAATTGAAAAAGGAATAGCAAAAAATAAAGCATTATTAGATAATTTATTTACTTTATTTGTATGTATAAATACTCAAGTACCTATTTTTATTTATGGTAAACCAGGATGCAGTAAATCACTTAGTGTTCAATTATTATTTAAATCAATGAAAGGTGAATATTCAGAAAATAAATTATTTAGAACATTACCAAAATTAATAATGAATTCATATCAAGGCTCAAAAATAAGTACATCAAAAGGAATTTTAAAAATATTTAATAAAGCACAAAGAGTAGTAAATAATGTAAAGAGAGAATATATTGGAAAAGAAACAATAGGAGAACAAATAATATCAATATTATATTTTGATGGAATGGATCTTGTTGAAGAATCATCTAATAATCTATTAAATATAATTAATTCTCAATTAGAATATGATGAAATTAAAGATAAAGTTTCTTTTGTTGGTATTTCAAATAGGACTCTTAATGAATCTATAATGAATAGAGGTATTTATTTAATTATTCCAGAACCTGATGAAGAATATTTACAAAAAAATGCTTTGGAAATTGCTGAATCATATGATAATGATATAAGTAGGAATTAT
>JAJJLH010003018.1:0-10296 GCA_023806865.1 Isotricha sp. YL-2021a | reverse complement strand
TTCTTTATTAATAATATTAAAAAAAAAATATTCTAAGAAATTTAAAAATTTATATTCTTTATTATTATTTATTTTTTAAAAAATGAATTCCTTATTGACTTATTTTTGTTTTATATTCGTTATAATATTAATATTAAGGAAATAACTATTAAAATTTTTATATTTTTAATTTTAAATTATTATGAAATTGTTAATAATATTGAAAATTATAAAAAAGAAAAAATAGTAACAATTATTGATGAATTCTTTTTATATGAATATAATATTTATGAAAATGAAAAATTAGAGGAAGAAAAAGAAAAAAATATAAATAAAAATGAAATAGATGATGAAATAAATACCAATATTAAAATCAATTTACCTGAATCTGATTCATTAGATAATAATAATATTAATAATTCAAGTAATTTAAATAATAATATTAAATCAATTTTAGAAATGAATTTAGATGATAATACTTTATTTTTATTAATTGATATTTTCCATCTTATTTTTAGATGTATTATACATGAATGGTCAAATATTGATTTGGAATTTAAATATGAACAAAAAGATGAAATTAATATAATATATATTAAATCAATTATTCAAAATTCATTTATAAATATTTGTAGTATTATATTATTACAAAATGCCAATATTTTTTACAAATTATTTTTAAGAAATAGCTTTTTAAAAATTTTTGGAAAAATATATTTTAATAATTTTATTTTAATGGGAAAAAATGATGAAGATTTAAATATTATCACAAATTTAATTGATAAAAAAGGGAAAGAAGTAATAAATAAATTAAATAATGATATATTATTATATAGAAAAATAATTCCATTTCAATATATAATATTTTTAGTTCATTTCAATTTTAAAATTTTTTCGAATATATATAATGATTTAGAAGAAAAAAAAGAAAATAATAATAAAGAATATAAATTTTTAAATTTCTTAGAATATTTTTTTTTTAATATTATTAATAAAGAAAATTTAGAAAATTTTAGGAATGATATAATTAAAAATTTCAATAAATTTTTAGTTAATGCTGAAATTCATAATTATAATTATTTAGTTAATGATAGAATTTTTACAATTTCACAAAATCAAATGTTAAAATTAACTGACTATATGAAAAAAAGAGATAATTTTCTATATCAAATTAATGACAATTTAAAAAAAAGATATGAGACTTTAAGATTTATTTTTAATTATTCAAATAATTTAATTTATGAAGGATATATTAAAGGAAATTTTTTGTATATAAATGAATATTTTGTTTTAATTTTTACTTTAATTGTATCTGATATTCAATATAAATTTGAATTTGAAAAAGAATTACCTGAAAATTTAGAAATAATATATGATTATTATTTTTTTAATTTTTTTATGTTTTATTATTCAAATACTGAAAAACAAAAAGATTATGTTAAATTATTTTCAAATATATTAAAAATTGCAAAAATTTTAAAAGAACTTTATTTATTAAATGGTATGTTTAAAACTTATTGTATTAAAGAAGCAGTAATTTTAAAAACTTTTGAAAAATATAAAATAATGGCATTTGATTCTTCACAAAATACTTCAAAAAAATTTAATTTTGATCTTGCTGAATTAAATAAAATATTCACTCAAAGTGATGATGATATTAATTCAATTTTACAATTGAAATTAAATGAACATAAAAAAATTTATTTAAATGTTATAAATGAATTAATTAAAAAAGATAATTTAAGTACAATTAAAATAAATCAAAATTATAGAATAAAAGATATTATAAAAGAAGATTATAAAAATAGAAATGAAAATTTTAAAGAAGAATATTGGAATGAAAAAAATAAAAATGATTATATTATTTCATATCTTTGTTATAAAGAATATAAAAAATATAAAAAAACAATTCATTCATTTAATCAACCTTTTAGTGATTTTAATATATTTTATACAGAAGAAGGTAAAAAAAAATTAAAATATAAAATTTCAAATCATACAACAAAAGAATTTATTCATCCTTTATTAATTCCTATTTTAGATATTAAATATTATTTACCAAAAAAAATAAATAAAGATATATTTATTGATAAAATGCAAAATATATATCAAATTAATTTACATTCTTTTAAAACTGAACAAAAATTAAATTTTATAGATTTGAAAAAATATATTCCTTGTTGTTTATTAAAATCGACACATCATATTTATGGTTTTATGTTAATTGAAAAAGATAAATTTGAATTTTTTGGTAAAAAATTTAATAAAAATATTGAAAGAATAAATGATCTTCATTATAATGAAATTAAAAAAAAGTGTTATGGAAGTTTAATTAATTCTTATCATGAAAATGAAGATTATTATTTAAAAGTAAAATATACTGATATTACAATAATATTTAATAAAAGTTATTATTATTCAGATATTGGAGTAGAAATTTATACAAAAAAGAATAAAAGTTATTTCTTTATTTTTCAAGATGAAAAATCTTTAAACAAATTCTCTAATTTAATAAATAAATTCTCAAAAAATCTCGAAGAAATTTATAATAATTGGTATACAAATAATTCAATTTCTACTTTTTATTTATTAATCTTATTTAATATATTTGGAAATAGATCTTTTAATGATATAACACAATATCCAATTTTTCCTTGGATTTTACCAGATAAAAATTTTAATTTATTAATAACAAAAACAAATGAAAATTGTATTAATTTAACATTTTCAGAAAAATATAATATAAGAGATTTAACATTACCAATTGGATTAATTTCTATTGATGATAAAAGTAATTTAAGAAAAGAATTTTATATGAGTAATTATAAATCAAAAATTTTAGAAATTAGAGATATTAAAACTTTTAAATATGAAGATGAATCAAGTTATGAAAGTGGAAATCTTTTTTATATAAATAATATTCCTTATTGTTTTAATAATCATTATAGTAATAAATATCATGTTTCATATTATTTAACTCGTATTTTTCCTTTTACTTTAATCAATTTAAAACTTCAAAAATGGAAATTTAAACAAGAAAAAATTTTTTATAATATTGAAAAAAGTTTTTATAATTCAATAACTGAAAAGAATGAAATTAAAGAATTAATACCAGAATTTTTCTTTTTACCAGAAATATTTTTAAATATTAACAATATAAATTTTGGTTTTATATCAAATGAAGATAATAAAAATCAAATTCAAATAAATAATGTAATTTTACCATCTTGGTCAAAAAATAGAAGTGATATAGTAATTTATGTTTTAAGAGAAGTATTAGAAATGATAAATAAAGATATAATTTATGAATGGATAAGTTTAATTTTTGGAGAAAAACAATTTGGAAATAAGGCTTCAAATATATTTAATATTTATTCTCCTTATTGCTATGATTATTGGGTAAAAAAAAAAATAAAACAATTATCTAATGATGATAATATTAATGAAATTAAAAATTATTTTGATAATGGAATTTGTCCTACTCAATTATTAAAGAATAATCCTAATAAACAAAAAATAAAAAATAATAATAATATTCATAATCAACAAATTATAAAAGAAAATCAATTTGATATTGAAAATTGTCAATGTGAAAATAAAAAACTTACAATTGATAATATGAAAGATTTATCTTATATATTATTCAATACAATAAATAAAAGTTTAAACTTAATAGAAAAAAATGAAATAATAGAAAAAGATTTTAATAATAAATCAAAAGTAATAATAAATTTTAAAAAATTTAAATTATTATCTTATAAAAAATTATTATGTGGAAAAATAAAAAATAAATTTATAATAACAGGTTTTTATGATGGTTTAGTTTATGTTTTTGGAAAAAATAATTCAATAGAAGAAATAAGAATGAGTAATAATTTAATTACATTAAGAGATATGAGTTTAATTACAGTTTTAGAAATTAATAAATCAGAAAATGAAATTTATTTAGGAACAAAAAAAGGAGGAATTATAATTTATAAAGTAAAAAATAATGATAATATTAGTTTTAAAACTTTACTTCATTATAATTTAAAAAGAATTAATTATATTAATGTAAATGATAAATTAAAGATTTTTATTTCTTGTTCTGAAGATTGTTTTATTAATTTATTTTTATGTAATACTTTTGAATTTGTTGGTTCAATTTATGATAAATGTAAATGTGATTATGTTTTTTTATTTAATTCTCCTTTACCTTCATTTTGTACTTTTTCTTTTTTAAATTCAAAATTTAAATGTTATACTTTGAATTGTAATAAAATTGATTTAAAAGATTTTGATGAAGAAAATAAAATTGTTGAAATTAATAATGAGCAAATATATAGTCCAACTGTTGTAACTTTTAAATTAAAAGATTATTTAATTTATGTATCAAATTATAAACAAATTGTTATTAGAAAATCACCTTATTTGCAAATGGTAAAAATTTTTCAAATTAATTATGAAAATTTATTGTTTACTCATATAAAAGAAACTAATCAAAATGTATATGTGATTATCATATCTAAAAATAATAAAAATATTGATATTTATAAATTAAAATAAAGTAAAAATATATTGATTATTAATGATAAAATTTTTATTAGTCCTTATTTAAATAAATTAATTTAAATTTCTATTTATTTTTTTTTTACAATTGTTTTATTTCATTAAACTTAAATATATATAATTTTTTTAATAAAATATTTCAATAATAAGATTTTTATTCATATTTCTAAAATATATAATTTAGAATTCACTTATTAATTGATAAAACAAAGAAAAAAAAAATTTAAATTTACTCTATTTAAATAAATAATTTCTTTTAAATAAAAAAATATTATTATTTATTTATTCCTCATTTAAATAAGGAAATTTCCTAATTACAATTCTTTCAAAATCACTTTTATAAACTAAATAATCTACAAAATTTTTTGAAGTATAAATAAAAGGATTATGAACACCTTCTTCAATATCAATTATTTTTAATTCTTTTCCATTAACATTATAACATTTAAATACTTTATTTTCATTAGAATAAATAAGAAAACAAGGTAAAGGAGAATTAGAAAGTAAAATAAAATTAACATTTAATTCATAAATTGAATAAGTAATTTCTGCATTTGGTAAAGTATACAAATTAATATAATTATCATCTGAATAATCAATAAACATATTTAAAGTACTATTAATATAAATATTATTAATTTTTTTTGTATGAGAATGAATAATTTTATGAAAAATAATTCGTTCTTCATTTATAATATAAATTAATAAACTTCCTTTTTTTGTTCCTGCAATAATAAAATCTTCTTCTTTATCAATTTTCATTATTGTAATTAATGAATTATCAATTTTTGAAATATTAAAATTTGATTTTCTAATTTCATATTCAGTATCAATTTCTTCTTCAGAAAAATTATTTTTTACTTTAGAAACAATAATACTTCCATCTAAAAACCCACTTAAAACTAAACAATATAACTTTTTAACAAAGCAAAAAATATTATTATTAACTAAGAATTTTTTATTTTTTTTATTTTCAATTTTTTCTTTTTTCAAATTATAACAATCCCAATTTTTAATAATACAATTAGAATAATAATCAGAATAAAAATCACTTAAATCAAAATTTTCAAAAATCCATTTATTAACTTCAAATTTAATAATTTCATTTTTAACTAAAACTCTAGGAACACTATTAAATTTTAATTGTATATGAGGGACTACACCAAATTCTTGAAAACCTAATAATTTTTCATAATTACTTTTATTTAATCTACAACTAATAACTCCATGATAACAATAAGCAGGATAAATATTTCCAATTTTTTGAGCATAAAAACCTCTTTGATAAATACCAAAAATTAAATCAATCCATTTTTCAATTTGAGTTCTATCATCTTCTAAAATTTCTCTTTGTATTATTATAAAATTATATATATTATTATTTGACCATTCTGGTAAAATTACATTATTTATTTTTATATTATCTTTATCTTCTGGTAAGTAATTTTTTAATATTCCTAAATTAAATTGATTTATATTTAAAAATACTTCTGGAAGGGAAAAAAATTCTGGTATTAATTCTCTTAAATCTGATTTTTCTTTACTTGAACTATTAAAAGTATATTTTAATTTAATAAATAATCTATCTGCAATATCAAAACCATTTCCTTGTATTCCAATATTAATTAAGGAATAAGGATATAATCTAATTAAAAAATTGGAAATATAAGTTGAATTACTATAATGACTACCAAAAAAATAAGGAATAATATCTTGTTCTATTTTAGGATTTAAATACATTTTATTAATATCAAAATCATATTGTGGAATATCATTTATTATTTTATTTTCTTTAATATTTAAATTTAAATTATCAACCATTAATTTATATGTTTGAATATAAGAATTTCTTCTATTTTTACCTTTTTCATCTAAAGTTAACATTCCCAAAGGACAATTTAAATCTCTTGAATAATTTTCAAGTAAAATTTCTTTTATTTTATTTATATCATTTATATTATTTAATAATTCAGTATTTTCATATTTTGTAATTAACCAAGGAAAAATTGGATATTGTGTAGGATCTCTATAAGATCTATTACCATATATATTTAAAAACATTAAATATGCTAAAGAAGAAATTTTTCTTGTTAACCAATTTGATTGTATTACATCAATACAAGAATAAATTAAATCATTTCTATAATATCCTATTTTATTTAAGTCTTTATCTGTTATATGAGAAAATAATGATATTGAAAATACTTTATTTATAAAATTATCTCTTTTTAATTCATTTTTAAAATGAAAATAATATGATTTGTTATTTTTACAAAATAATTCTATTGAATGATCAATAAAAAAATATTGTCTTTTGAATATTAAATCAACATCAGAAATTTTTATATTTAAATAATATTCATTATCTTTTTCATTTATTAAAGAATAAACTGAACCATAACATCTTTTTCTTTTTTTATCATAAAATAAATCATCTTCTTCTATTTTATAATCAAAAGAAATAAATTCAAAATTATTTTCATTTATTTTTATTACTCCTTTAATGTGATTTGTTGATTTAATTAAACAACATTCAAAATCATATTCTATTTCATTTTTATTTTCATTTATTGGAAAAGTATTTAAATGTATATTATATGATTTGTCTTTTGATTCATTAAACATATTTGAAAAATTATAATTTGGTAAAATAGGAAAATAATATTTTAAATCTAAAACTGGAATTATTAAAGGTCTTATCATTTCTTTTGTTAAATGATTTGATATTTTATATTTTAAAAATTGTTTTCCTTCTTCTATATAAAATATATCTAAATCACTATATGAATTATTCCATGAAAAAACATGCTTTTTAAATTTTCGATATAACTTTTTTAATCTTATTTTATTCACAAATTCATTATTTTTATATTTTTTTAATTCAATATTTGTTGGTAATTTTTTTAATTCTTCTTCTAATGAATTATAATCTAAAGTATCTAAGTTTATTTTTTTTTCAGATAATTTTACATTTCTATTTGAGATTTCATTATAAAATAAACTTTTTATTATTAAATAACTTTTTTCTTCTTTATTAAAAGATAAGTCAATTAAATCTTTAAATTTTTTATCACTTATATTAGAAGTTTTTTGTAAGTAATCAATATTAAAAATAAAATTTTGATTTTCTGTTTGTAAATTAATATAATAATTAACAAATAAATTAATAATAATAGGATTATATGAAAATTCATCAATTTTTTTTCCTATTAAATATCTACTAATAAATCTAAAAATATTAGTAATTATATTAGTAATAATTATTAAATTATTATCATTTTCATTATTTTCTGTTTTATTATTATTATTTTCTTTTTCAAGGAAATAAAGAATTATAATAAATTTAAAATTCAAATCTAATAAATCATTTGATAATCTTACAACATCAATTGACAAAGCAAAATTAGGATCTGGATCTTTAGTTTGTTTAATAGAAGATAATATTATAATTAATAAAAAAAATAATTTATATTTTTTAAAATATTTTTCAGGAACTTTCTCTTTTCTATTACATAAAAAGTAAAAATAATAAGGAAATATAATTTTAGAAAGTTTCAAAATTTTCACTATAGAATTATCTTCTTTATCTAAAAAATTAATATATAATTTAATTTCAGATAAAATTCCAAGAGCTTTTTTTTTCTTAATTAATATATTAATCATTTTATCAAAATCTTTCAATTCAAAAAGAATTGGCTCTTCTGAATTAGTATATTTTTGAAAATCAATATCACATGCTATATAAAATTGTTCTAATATTTGATCAATTTCTAATGAAAATTTATAAAAAGTATTAATTGTATAAATTTTATTTTCTTCTTTATCAAAATTATTTAAATTTTGATTTTCAGAACTTTTGATATTTAAATTTCTTGAAGTTGTAATTAATTCTAAAATATCATGTAATAAAATGAAATTAATTTTATTTATTTCTTGTGAATTTTTATCTTTTATATTATTTAATCTAATAATAAAATAAAATAAATTTGAAATTGAATAACATACATTTTCTTTATATATTTTCATAAAAATATTTTTAGCATGAGAATATATATTTTCTAACATTACAATTGAATCATCAAAATTTAAAATTTTTATTGAATTATACATAATTTTAAGTATTCCATCTTCAAAATCAATTAATGATTTTATTTTCATATAATCAAGTTTTTTTTTATTATTAAAAATTAAATCAAAATTCTTAATTAAAGTTTCAGTTGTTTCACATATATTTTGAATATTTTCTTCTAAATTTTCATCATTTGATAAATAATTTATTGTTTTACTTTCCATTATTTCTTTAAACCAATCATGAAATGACATTTTAAAAACAATATTGTAATTTTCACAAAATAAAATTTTAAATGTTTCTAATTCATTATTTTCTTCTTTTTGTTCTTCATTTTTTATTAAATTTGATTTGAATGAAGAAGGTAAATTAACTTTAATAATTCTTATTATTTCATTTTTTGATATTTCATTTTTTTTTCTATTGATAATAAAATCATCAATGACAAAAAATTTTTCAAGTAAATTATGATAATAAAAATGTAAAACTTGTATAAATTCAATAATTTTAGATTTTAAAATAATATTATTTCTAATTATACAATATAAAAGTATATTTAATAAATATTCACAAATAAAATATCTTAAAGAATTACATTTTTCATCATATAATCTATAATCATCACTTTTATAATTTTCAAAATCAAAAAATCTAATAAAAGATTCAATAACACAAATTTTAGAATTATCAACAATAGATTCATTTATAATTAAATGAAGAAAATTTCCTCTTTCATTATCTTTAATATTTTTACTATTTATAATAGAAAACATAATATTAACTAAATTTGAATTATTACCATAATTTTCATTTTTAGAAATATAATAATTTAAAAAATCTATTATACAATTTTCATCAAGACAATTAGAAAAAATATCTTTATAATTATTTAATATATCAAACATTTTCATTTGAATTGCTTCTGGGAATTGAATAATAATTTTAAAATTAAATAAGATTTTATTATAAAAATCTTTATATATTTCATAAGGATAATCATTAATAATTTCAAGTGAAAATTTTGCAATATCATTTATAATATCAATAAATTTCTCACTATAAAATTCTACTATCATATTTTCAAGGAAAAAACTTAATAATTTAAAAAAATTATTTTCTGAAGCATCAATCCAATTTTTTGGATGATTTATTAATATTGATTTTATTAATCCCATTATTTGAAGTAAAATATCTTGTTTTTCTTTTTTTTGTAAAATTGTTTTATTTTTATATATTATTTCAAATAAAGGAAGAATATTATTTATTCCTCCTATAAAAAAAATATTTTTTTTATAATCATGAAATATTTTTACTGTATTTAAATTTAATTCTCCATTTGATTTTTTTATTGTTGCTATATATTTATTAATTGGATCTTTTATTTGAAAATTATTTTTATTAAAAAAATAAGGAGAAAATGTACATATTAAATTATTTGAATTTTGATTTAAAAATTTTTTATTTGAAACTAATTTAATTTCTTTTAATTCATTTAATATGTTTTCTTTTTCTTTTCCATATAATATTATTATTGTCCCAAATCTTCCTTGGAAATTTTCAAAAAAGTTAATTGATGATATTATTAATTTATCTGAAATATTTTCTATATTTTCATAATATTTAATTTCTTCATTTCCAATTTTTAATATAAATAATTGTTTATTTGGAATTCCTTTATTATTAAATTCATTTACAATTGA
>JAJJLH010003017.1:0-10301 GCA_023806865.1 Isotricha sp. YL-2021a | reverse complement strand
ACAAAATATAAATTAAATATATATAATTATATATAATCAAAAAATATATTTTTTAAAAAGATAAGAATTTAAATTCAAATCATTTTTTCATTTTATTTTTATAAAATACCCTATAAAATAAATAAATAAAAATCTCAAAAAAAAATAATTTAAAAAAATGGAAGAAATCTCAACAGAAAAATCATATTTAAAAAATAAAAGAACCTCTCCTTTACAAAACCAAATAATATTATCAACCCATACAGAAAGTGCAAAATTACTATCTCCAGAAGAGATAAAAAAAAAAGAACACAATAAAAAAAAAACAGAAAAACAAAAGCAAAAAAAAAAAGAAAAATGGTACAAGCCAAAAATAGACTCAAACATATACATATCAAATTTACCAGAAAACATAACTCAAAATGACTTAATAACATATTTTTCAAAATGTGGTTTTATAAGAAACGATCCAAAAACAAATGAAATAAAAGTAAAAATTTACATTAATGAAGAAACAAAAAAACCAAAAGGCGATGCCTTAATTTCTTTTTTAAGACCAGAAAGTGTAGATTTAGCAATAAATTTATTAAATGAAACTGAAATTAAACCTGGTTATATTATAAAAGTAGAAAGGGCTTTTTTTAAACAAAAAGGTGAAAAATATATTAAAAGAGAAAGTTATAAATTAGATAATTTAAGTAAATTTAAAAATAAAACTGAAATTAATAGAAAATTAGGATGGGCTGAAGAAGATCAAGAAAAAGGTTTAAAAATTGTTATTTTTGAAAATATGTTTCAATTATCTGATTTTGAAAAAGATGATAATTTAAAAAAAGATATTGAATTTGATATTATTGAAGGTTGTCAAAAAAAATGTGGTAAAATTAATAAACGGGAAATTTTTTATAATAATCCTAATGGGATTGTTAAAGTTAAATTTGATACTCCTAAATCTGCTGAAGAATGTATTAAATATTTTAATTTAAGGAAATATAATGGAAGAGTTATTAAAGTTTTTTATTGGGATGGGATTACTGATTATAATAAAGTTAGTGAAAGTAAAGAAGAGGAAGAAAAAAGAATTTTAAATTTTGGGAAATGGTTAAATAGTGATGAATAAATGTTTTTTTTTATTTTATATTTAGGAGTTTTTTTTTTTGGAAATATTATTGTTAATGATTATTTATTGGATAATTAAATTATTATATAAATTTTATTTTAAAAATAAAAGTTATTATTATTATATAATATTGAATAAAAAATATATAATGAAAAATTATTTTTATTTATAAATTAAACACAAACATAAAATTTTATTTTATAATCAAAATGTTAAAATAAATATAATATAAAATAAATTTTTATAAATTTTTTTTACAATTTTCAATTTAATTAAAAAGATAATAAAATGTTATTTATTTTAAACCCCATTAACACCAATTGAAGTAACAATATATCCATCTTGAGACCCAATTCTAAAATTCCTCATTTTAGTTCCTAAAACTTCACTTAAAACATTAACAATATCAATATTTTTAAGATATTTATCAAAAGAAGGCAAAACATAATCATTCATAGCATTTTCAATAGTATTTCCAAATCTAGTAATATTAATATTTAAATTATCAATTAAAACAAAAACATTATTAACATTAAAATTTTGAATAACAATATTTAAATTTCCTTTTTGTACAATAAAATGAATATCAAAACAAGAAGAAACATTTAATTTAACATCATTAATAGGTTCATCAAAAGGATCATCAGAAATAAAAGTATAAAAATCTAATCCAAAAATTAAATTTAATTTAGTAATTTCTTTACTAATTTTAATAATAGGTTGAGGATAATTATTAACAGTAACATAACCTTTCATTAAAACTTGATAATTTTTATTATATAATTTACTATATTCAGGTAAAATTTCTTTTAATCCAAAAACACTAAAATTCCAAGGAATAATATTAATTAAATCATTTTTAAATTCCATATGTAAATATCCAGATTGATGGGCTAAAAAGAATAAAGTATTTAAAGAATAATCAGAAATTAAAATTTGTAATTCATTATCAAAATATTCTGTTATATAAGTCATATTAATTGGATCATTTATTAAAGGTTTTAATTCAGGATATAAATTAGGATAAATTGATCCATGTAAACCAAGAGTTAAAATTGTTGTTTCTATTTTTTCATTTAATTTATTTTTATTAAAGAATAAATTATATAATTTTTGATTATATTTTTTTTCTTTTGTAAATCTATGTAAAATTGGTTTTTCAATACAAGTTAAATTTAATCCAATTCCAAATCCTAAATCATATAAAAATTCATTATCAATCCAACTATTAATAAAATTAGTAATTTCTTGATTTTTTGAATTAATATATTTTTCAGATTGATTAATAATAAAATTAGTAAAAATTCCAATTAAAAAATTAATCCATTTACTTTGAAAATCAATATTCAAATCACTTAATTCAACATTAAATTTAGATATTTTAATTTCACCATTTGGTAAAAAATAATATTCTCCTTTAATACTTTTTAAATTAGTATGAATTTTTAATTGTTCTGAACTTTCACTAAAATAACCAAATTCAACATAAAATTTCATTTGAATATCAATTGGAATATCTTTAAATTCTATATTAATTAAAGGATAATTTTCAGATGTGTTTAAATTAATTACAATTACATCTTTTGGAGATGTTATATTTGTTATTGTAAAGTTGTCTATTGTTAATTTATATTTAAAAATATATTGTCCTGATTCTTCGTGATGAGATATTAAAATTTTATTTGCTAGATATTTATATAAGTCTAAGTATTTAAATCCTTTTAATATATTTGAATCTATTCCAAATTTTATTCCACTATATATACTTGATGTGATTATTATTAAAGGAATTAGGAATATGAATTTCATTTTTTTTATCAATTAATATCTAATTATATTTTTTTTATTTTTTATGAATTATTTTTAATTTTTTTTTTGATATGATAAATTCTTTTTTTTTAAGTTTATCTTTAAGTTTTTCAAATATAAAATTATTATTTTATTAAATTTAATATTATTTTTTCTTGAATTAAAATGATAAATTTTCTAACATCAACATATTCAAAATACACAAATAAATCTCAACCAGTATACAAAATTTCTCAAAAAGGTTCATTTCACTTACCATTAGGAGTAATAACAAATAAATATTATCAATTTAATGAAATAAGAAATGATATTCAAAATACATATTCAACAAATATAAATTATAATGACAATCATCATTTATTGGATTCATCCCCAATAGAAAATGGAAATATGAAATTAATAGAAAAAAACAATTCTTCAAATTTTATAGAAATGACTTCTTTAAATAATAATTCTTCAAATTCTTTTATAAATTTATTTAATGATACAAAAATTCTTTTAGATCAATTAACTTTAAATTTAACAACATTAAAATCATATCAACAAAAAAGAATAATAGTAAAATTTGATGAAGAAGAAAATGATGAAATTGATATTCAAATAAAAGATTTAGTACATTCAATGACAAATAAAGTAAAAAATGTAGAAGAAAATATAAAAAAATTAAATTCATATCCAAAAGAAAATTTATCATATAATGAAATAAATTTAAATAATAATATGAAATTAACTTTAGCTCAAAAATTAAAAGAATTTACACAAGAATTTCGCTTAAATGAAAATAATTATTTAAATTCATATAAAATTTTTGGAGGAGAAAAAAAAAAAGATGAAGAAATTTTAGATGAAGATGATTCAAATAATAATTTTTTCCAAATTAATGAAGGAAATGAAATTTTAAAAAAAAGAGATAAAGAAATTAATATTTTATTAGAATCAATTATTGATTTATCATCTTTATTTAAAGATATGCAAAATTTAATTCAAGAACAAGGAACAATTCTCGATAGAATTGATTATAATATTGATCAAGCTTTTGATAATACTAAAAAGGCTTATTCACATTTAAAAAAAGCAAATGAACATATGAAAAATAATTGCTTTTTTAAAAGTATTATTTTATTAATGATTATTATTTTCATTGAATCTGTTTTAATTATGTTTAAATATCTTTAGGAATAATATATAAGAAAAAATATTATTTTATGTTCATATTTTATATTATAAGTAGTTTTTAATATATAGAAAAAAGTTTATTTTAAGAAATTTTTTTTTTTTTTTGATTTTTTTTATAATAATTTAAAATATTTTTATTTTATATATTTTGAATTAAATTTTTATATTAATTTAAAATATGTCAAATAACTTAGAAGATGGATATAATATTCAAAATTATCAAATTGAAAACGATTCAAAATATTCAATATCAAATAATAAAATATTAAAAGCTTCAGATATAGAAGAAGAGGAACCAAAAAATTTAGAAGAAGAAATATCAAATAGTCAAAATATGTCATTAATGAATAATAATAATATAATTAACACATCTCATAGTAATCATACAAATAATACAGTACAACCAATGTATAATTTTTATAATCCAATTGACTATGATCCACATAATATTTTATTAGATAATAATGAATATTATCCAATTGAAAAAAATATAAATAAATCCTTTCATCATAATGAAAAAACCCCATCTCAAAAAAATAAAAATGAAAATTATTATAGAAATAATTCATCAAAGGGAAAATATTCATCATCGAAAATATCATCAAGTAATAAAATAATAAGTACAAAATCAAATAATAAATCAATTGAAGATTCAAATAAAGATAATTATATTAAAAAAATGAAAAGAACATATACTCCAAATTATAGAAAAAATTTATATGATAAAGAAAAAGATTATAATAATAAAAGAACAAAATCAAAAGAAAGATATGAAATAATGAAAAAAGATTTAGAAAATAAATTTATAAAAGAACATCCATTTCAACCTCAAATTCATAGTAATATTAATATTAATAGATATGAAACTGAAGAAGAAAGATTAAAAAGATTAAGTAAACCAAAAACAATTCAAATTACAGAAAGAATGAAACAAAAAGAATTTAATGAAGAAGAAAAATTCAAAGAAGAAAATAATAATTATCCAAATAATATAAATAAAAAAATAGATCCTGAAAAAGTTTCTAATAGATTATATAAATTACATGAACAAATAAAAGAAAATAAAGAAAAATTAAAAAGAGAATTTGAAAATAGTAAATTAATAGAATGTTCATTTTCTCCTCAAATAAATGAAAAAAGTAAAATTTTAATGAATAAATATGAAAAAAAACCTTTATATGAAAGATGTGAAGATTTTGAAAAAGCAAAAAATGAAAATTTAAGTAGAATTCGTCAAAATATAGAAAAAGAAGAAAATGAACAAAAAAAACCAAAAATTTCAGAAAAATCAAAAGAATTAGCATTACAAAGTAGAGCTTATAATAATTCAGAATTTTCAAATGAAGATATTTATACAAGATTATATAAAGAGAATATAAAAAATGAAAAACATAATTATAGAAATAAAGAAATGGAAGAATGTACTTTTTTACCTCAATGTAATAATTTAGGTACTTATTATAATAATGATGAATTATATCAAAATTTTGGTAATATTGATGATTTTTTAGAAAGACAAAAAATTTATGATGAAATAAAAAAAGATAGACTTGAAAAAAAATTAAATAAAAATCAAGAAAGAGAATCTTGTTCATTTAAACCAAAAATAAATTTAACTTCTGATATTTTAATGAAAACTAATATTGAAAGAGCAAATGAAAATCAAATTGATAAATATGAAAGATTATATAATGATGCTCAGAAATATAAAGAAAAAAAAGAACAATTAGAAAATTTTTATAATGCTCAATTTGATTATAAACCAAAAATAAATGAATTAAGTAAATTTATAGGAAGAGAAACAAATATAAATCAATTAAATCAATCAAATATAAATTCTTCAAAAAATAAATTAATAACATCAACATCAAAAAATAATAAAACAACATATTCAGAACAAGAATGCACATTTAAACCAAAAATAAATACAAATAAAAAATATAATCATATTCAATCAAATTATAAAAATGATGATGGTATGTTAGAAAGAATAAATGAAGAAGTAAGAAATAAAACAGAAAAAGTAAGAGATTTACAAAATATTTTAGAAAAAAAAGATGATGAAGAATGTTTATTTAATCCAGAAATAAATAAAGAAATTCCTAATTTTGATAATAATAAACCAATGTATATGAAAGGAATGGCAAGATATTTAGAACAAATGGAAAAAGCAAGACAAGCAAAAAGAGATAAGGAACAAAGAGAAAAAGAAGTTTTTATTACTGGAGAAAATTGGTCTAAAAATAATTTAATTACTGTACCTAAACCTTTTAAGTTAAGTTATCAAAATAATAATAATAAAATTGAGGAAATTAAGAAACAAAGGGAAATTCAATATTTGAAAGATTGTACTTTTAAACCTGTTACTAATGAATCAAAAAATAGAGAAATTATAAAACAGTTGTTAAAGGATTAAGTAATAAATATTAATGTTATTTTTTTAATTTTTTTAAAATGTTTTTTTTGTTTTTGAATAATATAAAATGATTTATAATTTTTTTAAAAGATATTTATTCATAATGATTGATATAATTATTCTAAATTATTATTTATTTTGTTATTAACAGAAAAACAATTATCGAAATAATCATTATAATTATTTTGTTTCATACAAAAACTTTGATCATCATTCTCATCATTAATATTTTCATTTTGTTTAATACAAAAAGTTTGGTCATTATTTTGATTATTATTATTCTCATTTTTATTAATACAAAAAGTTTGATCATTATTTTGATTATTATTATTCTCATTTTTATTAATACAAAAAGTTTGATTATTATTTTGATTATTATTATTCTCATTTGGTTTAATACAAAAACTTTGTTCATAATTTTGATAATTTACAATATTATCATTTTTCTCATTACTAATATTATTAGTACTATTATCATTACTATCAGAACCATTTTCAAAATTAATATTATCATCCATATTATTATTTTTAGAAACATTGATAAAATTAGCAGTAATACTTTCTGTTTCATCGCCATAACTAATATTAGAATTATAAATAATTTTTTTCATTTTATTCATTGACTTTCTTTTATATTTTATTTTTTCAATAATATTAAAATGATTTCCATGATTTGGATACCATTCACTTACACTTTCTAATCTTTTTGCTAATGCCATACTTAACATATATTTAAAATATTTATCTTCTTTTCCATGAATAATTAAATTTGGGATTTTTATATTTATGTAATTTTGAAACATATCTGAATTTAATATGGTATTCATAAAATTTCTTTTATTTGATTCTATCATTTTATACCAAATTGGTGAAATTATTATTATTGAATTTATTTTTTTTATTATTGAATTTTTATTTATTTCTTTTAATGTTATTAAATTTACATAAACACCATATGAAAAACAAATAAAATCTATTTCTCTTATATTTGGTAAATTATTAATATATGCTAAAACAATTTTTTCACTTTTTACTGATTCATCTTTTTCTTCATTAATATTTAATTTTTTATTTATTTGTTTTATATATTCATATGTTATAATATTACATTTTAAAAAAGAAGATAAATCAATTAAAAAAGGTATAATTGAAGAAATATTTGTATTTTCACCTTGATTAAATATAATTATTTTATTTTTAAATATTGTATTTTTATTTTCAATATATACACATTGAACTGTTTTTAAAGTTTTTTTTTCTTGTAATGTTAATGTAAAATATTTTATATTTAACCAATGAAATATTGAAAGTATTTCACTATTTGGATATTCTATCATATTTTCTTCATATGTAAGATTTATGTTTTCAAAATTTGTTTTTATTGAATCATCTTTTTTAATTATTTGATATGAATCTCTTTTAAAATATTCTTCATCATTATCTCCTTTTTCTAATTTTAGTTGATTAACTCTGTGACATGAAATCATAAGTTATATATAATAAAAAATTATGAATAATTTTAATTATAATTATTTAAATATTTTGAAGTTTATTTTTGCATTTATTTAAAGTTAAATATTTTATAGTTGGTTAAATAAATAAATAAAGAAAATCATAAAAACTCACACGAACTTTTTTGTAATTGATGAAAATAAAACAAATGTTATTATTATTGATTTTTTTTATTAATGGATAATAAAAATTATTTTTTATTATTCTTGTTTTCTATATAACATATTTAAATATTTAAAATAATCTATATTAAACAATACATAGTTTATAAATTAAAATTTTATTTAATTAAAATGAAGTTTTAAATATCTTCAAAAATAAAATAAAAAAAAAATTTAATTAAAATAAAAAACAAAAAAAAAAAAAAATAAAAAAGCTATATAAAAAAAAAATGAATTCCATAATAATAAATAAAGTAGAAAATCGTTTTCTTCCTTTATCTGAAAGTGTCTTACAAAATTTAGAACCAGAGCCAAAAATAACTGATTTTAAAAAAATAAAAACATTAGGAACAGGTTCATTTGGTATTGTTTCATTAGTAGAGCATAAAATAACAAAAGTAAAATATGCTATAAAGCAAATAGATAAAAATAAAAAAGCAAACAAAGATGAAATTCCATATTTTAAAAGAGAAATAGAAATAATGTATAAATTACATCATACAAATATAATAAAATTATATGGTCATTTCGAAGATAATAATTTCCTATATTTAATAATGGAATATATGTCAAAGGGAAATTTATATAATTTAATATCTTCACATAAAAATTTAAGTTTAAAATTTATAGTATCAATATTATCAAATATATTAAGTTCAATATATTATTTACATAATATGACTCCACCAATAATTCATAGAGATATTAAAGCAGAAAATGTTTTAATAGGAGAAAATGATATAATTAAATTAAGTGATTTTGGTTGGTCAAATTATATTTATTATTCAGGAGAACAAAGAAATACTTATTGTGGTACACCTATTTATTTACCTCCTGAAATGATATTAAATAAAGGACATGATGAAAGAATTGATATTTGGTGTTTTGGTATTTTAATGTTTGAATTATTATGTTCTAGTTCTCCTTTTCAAGGAAAAAATGAAGAAGAATTAAATAATAATATTCTTAAAGGTAATATTATTTGGAGTAAAAAAATTGATAATGATGCTAAAGATTTAATTTGTAAAATTTTAGTCACTGATCCTAATAAGAGAATTGGAATTAAAGATATTATTACTCATAAATTTTTTACTAAGTTTTTTCCTAATTCAATTTCGTGTTTAGTTAAACCTGATAAAATTTATTCTTGTGAACCTTATGTTATTAGTAAAGATGTTCCTTGGAAAATTAATAATTTAAAAAAAAGAACTAAAAATGATAATAATAGTAATTTTGATATTGATAAAATTGTTTTGAAAAAAAGAATTAATTATAAAAATTTAAGTCCTGAATATAATAAAATTTATCAAAGGAATAAAGTAAATGTTAGTTATGATAATATAAATAATTTATATGAAAAGGATAAAAAAAATATTTTTCAAAATGAAAATGAAAAAATAAAAAAAGAAAATTTAGAAATGAAAAAATTAATTGAGAATTATAAAAAAATTATTGATTCACAAGCAAATGAAATTAAATATTTAAAATTTCAAAACAATAATTTAAATAATAAAATGGAAGAAATAAATAAAATATTAAAAAGAAGAACAGGAGATTATAATCAAAATAAATATTTAAAATATGAAGAAGAAAAAAAACAAAAAATGTTTGAAAAAAATAGATCAAAAACTCCAGATTTTAAATCAAAAAAAGGAAAAAATTATCTTACATATACAAATTTTGATGAACCTTGTTCAGAATATGAAAAAACTCAAAATCAAATATTATCAATTGGTCAATATTCTTCTTCAAATGGAAGTGTTTGTAATAGTACTGATGATTCTATTAAATTTAATGCTACGAATGAAATTAAAAAAATTAGAGAAAATGAAGGAATAAGATTTTCAAATTTAGAAAATAGATATAAAAAAATTATTGAAGATAAAGATAAAGAAATTAATATACTTACTTATAAACTAAATCGATTAGAAAAAAAATCAAATTCTAATTTAAATAAAAAATAAAAAATAATTTGTTATACATAGTTGTTAAATTTTTAGTTTTTAAATTTCTTAAAACTAATTCAAATATATTTATAATTATAATTTATAAATAAATAATATAAATAAACACAAAATATTTTTATTTATAATATTATATTAAAAATTAAAACAAATATATTTAAAAA
>JAJJLH010003016.1:0-10315 GCA_023806865.1 Isotricha sp. YL-2021a | reverse complement strand
AAAAAAAACTTGATTATTAATTTTACATAATAAATTTACATATTTATTATTTTCAAATCAAAAATTAAATTAAAAAAAGAATTAAATAAAAGTAAAAAAAAAATAATAAAAAAAAATAATAAATCATACTTCTAAATTATAATTACAAACAATTATAAAAACTATATAAGACATAATCTATATATATAAATAAACTCAATAAAATATATAAAGAAAAATTAATAAAAATAAGAATTTATTTTTCATACTACTCAATTACCTAAAATACATTACATCCGCAAACTGCTTTAGCATGATCATTTTTTTTTGGTTCAGGAATATAATAAAATCTAGTTTCTGATATATCTTCATTATATTTTTTATAACTTTCAACATCAATAATTGTATAAACTGGTTTTATAAAAGTAACATGTTTTTTTTGTTTATTTTTTATTTTTTCTAAAGAGTATCTTTTGTTTGAAGAGAATTATTACTTTCTTCTGATATTTTTCTTATTGATTGATCACTTTTTTCTTTTAATTTTATTTCTTCATCTTTTTTCATATCAATACTTGACATTTTTTTTTATTAAAATTATAAAATTTTATTTATAATAATCAATTATGAAATGATTTATTTATATTAAATAATTTTTTTATAATTTTTTTTATTTATTTAAATATTTTTTGAAATGTTTTTGTTTTATTTACATTATCAATTGAATCAAAATTTTGAATTTTTTTTATTGGATGATGAGTATTATTATGTGAAGTATAATATAAAATATTATTTGTTTTTAATCCTTTATTAATATAACTATCTCTAAAATATTTTAAATAAGAAATATTTTGAAGATTATTTTTATCATATAAATTTTTATTTGGTGGAGAACATGAATCAGAAATTTTTTTATTTTCATTGACATCTATTATTTTATTTAAATTTATATTTCCTTTTGAATATTTTTTATTTGTATTTATATTTTTTTTTATATAATTTAATTTTGTTTCTCTTTCTGTTTTAGGAATAATTTTTTTATATTCTGGAGTTACTGAAAAAATTTTTTTATATTCATTTATATTATTATGATTTAATTTTGAATTTTTATTTATTGAAATTGCTTTAATTTGATTATTATTTTTAATATCTTTACTATTATTTTTATATTTAATTCTCTCTGTTAATAATCCTTCATTTGAAAAAAATAAAATATCTTTATGAATTAAACTTCTTATATTATTACTTATAAATTTTATATTTTTATTAAAACTTTTCATTGTATTATGAGTCTTAAATTTTTTATTTAAAGAATTTGAAGTACTATTTGGAGATTTACTTTTACTTTTTGAATTTGATTTTGATTTACTTTTACTTTTTGATAATATACTTGTATTTTTAAAATTTGTATTTAATGATATATGTAATGAGGGAATATGTTTTGAAATATAATTACTTAATGGTGCATTATGAAATTTTATTTTTATATTTGAATTTGAAATTGGTTTTTGAAGTTTTATATTTTTAAATTTTAAAAATGATTTTGTTGTGATATTATTAATATTATTATTATTATTATTATTTGATTTTATTATTTTTGTATGATTTATATTTTTATTTGGATAAATAATTTTATTTGTTATTGAACTTTTATTTAATGATGAACTTAATTTTGGCATTGATTTTGTTTCTTTTTTATTTTGTTTATTTGATTGGGTTATTTTTTTATTTTGAATATTTAATATTGTTTTTTGAATTGTATTTTCTGTTTTTTTTTGAATTGTATAATTTGTATTTATTTTGGGTTTATTTCTTTCTATGAAATATTCTTTATTTTTATTTTTACTTTTACTTTTATCATTCATTTGTATATTTATTTTATTACTTTTATTTTGTGTTTTATAATTTTGATAATGAATATTATTTTTTTCAAATCTTTTTTTAAAAGTTTGAACATTATTTAAAGTAGATAAATTTTGATTTGAAATTTTTTTTTTATTAAATATTTTAAATCCACTATTTTCATTTTTATTTAAATTTTTAAAATCTTTAATAAATTTTTTATAATGATGTTTAGTAGAATTAATATTACTTAAACTATAATCAATTTTACTAATATTTAATTCAATAAAAGGACTATGAGTATAATTTGAATTTTCTAATTCATTATTTTCTCTATATGATAATTGATTTTCATTATCATATATTTTTTTTAATAATTTTTTAATACTTCTTTCATTTGAAACTGTGGCAGAACTTTTTTCAGATAAAATTGAATTAATTATTGTATTTGAAAATATTGTATCTGAATCTTTTTCTTTTTCATTTTTTTCATCTTCATTAATTTTTAAATCATTCTGAATATTATTTTCATTTATATTATCTAACATTTTTTGTTTTCTTTTTATATTTTTGAAAATAAATTTTGATTCTGGAAGTGAGATATAATTAGGAAATATTTTACTATTTTTTTCATAAAATTCACAATAAGTTTTTATTTTATATAAACATTCTTCAATTGAATAAAATCGTTTAAAAAATTCTCCTGGGTCATCATATATTAATATTTCTTTAAATAATGAAACATAATGATATTTTTGATTAAATAAAATTCTTGAAATTATTGTTTTATTATATTCTTCAATTTTTGAATTATATTGTTTGAAAAGATTTTTTTGAATTATTTTATATGAATTAAATTGTTCATTTACAAAATTGTTCATTTCAAATATTTTTTTTTTAAAATTAATTAAATAATCAATTAAATAATAATGATAAATTATTTTTTTAATAAAGATAAAAAAAATTCCTAATTGTTAAATTGATTTATTATTAAATAGTATTTTATTTTTTATTGAGTTGTATCAATTATTTTTTTTTGTATAGGTTTTCTAATTAAATAAAATTTTTGATGAATATGTTCTTTTTTTAAATAATTTATTAATTCACAATTTTCACATAAATTAAATGTACAAGATGAACATGAACATTGATATCTAATTCCTTTGATTTCTTTCTTACATTTATTACAAATAATCCCATGAGATATTTGTGTTGAAGTTATAAATTCATTAATTTCTTTTTTTGATTCTTTGTAATCATTTAGTATCTTATTTAACTTTAAATTTCTCTTTTTTTCTATCTCTTTTACATTATTTATATATTTTTCAAATATTTTATACGAATCTTTTTTAATATCATTTATAATCTTTCCAAAATTTATATTTTTTAATTTATATTCATATTCTTTATTAATATTATCTATTTTCTTTTTTTGGTTTTCTTTTTCTTCAATTTCTTTTTTAACATTTTCAATTTTTTTATTTATATATGAAATATAGATTAATTTTTTATTTTCTTTTTTTAATTGTTCATTTTTTAATGTTTCTTCAAGATTTTCTTTTTTTAAATTTTCAATCATTTTTTTTATATCTTCCATTTGAGCTAATTGTTCTGAAATTTTTTGATATTCTTCTACTTTTTTTTCAAAGTCTTTTTGTAATAATTCATATGAATCTAGTGTTTGCTTTTTTTTTTTCTCTAATGATTCAATTTCATTTAGAAGATTTTTATTTTCTTCAAGGATACTTTTTTTGGCTATTTCATATAATATTTTTTCTTCATTTTTTTTTTTGACCAAATACATGATTTCTTTAAGAATACTTTTCTTTTGTTCATTGATATCATTATTATTTGGAATTTCTATCTTATAATTATAGTTTATATTATTTCTTTTTTCATTATTTTGGTTCGAGATTAATATAAATTGATTTCCATATATATTCGAATAATTTTTCCATTTGTTAAACATATCTTCATTATTGATTTCAAAAATTATATCTAAACAAGCTAAATGATAACTGTGAGATTTTTTATTATAAATTTTTTCAATTTCATTGAGTAAAGAATTATAAGTATCTGGAATTTTATTCAAATTAAATAAATTCTGAATATTAATTATTTTGATTGTATTTTTTTCTTCCATATTATCTATTTTATACATAAATAAATATAAAATAATTTTTATATTTTATTTATTCATATTAATTTATTAAATAATCTTAAGTTTTGAAAAATTTCAAATAAATTGACAAAATAAATGAACACAGAAAATTCAAATATATCAATAGACCAAAAATCAATAAAAAAAAAAATAACAAATTCAAAATATTCAATAATAAATAATGAAAATGAAATAATTCAAGGAATTGAAATATCAAAAGACAATAAATTATTTTCCTCAAATAATAATAACAAAAATATTATAACATTAAAAATAGATTCCTCATTTATAGAGAAATCATCAAATAAATTTTTATATAAAAAAAAAGGAAATACATTTCAATTTTTTGGAGACTCAAATGGAGATGCCTTAATAATAATAGGTCCTCATTGGTATATGATAATAATAGTAATAATTTTAATAACATATATTTTTTATTCAATTTTAAAAACATTTTGGATTTATTCAAATATAATAATAATAATAATTGGTTTTATAATTTATTTTATTTTCTTATTTTCATATTTAATAACTGCATTAATTAATCCTGGTTTTCCAAAAAATGAAAAAAAAATATTGAATAATGAAATAATAAAAAAAGATTATGATTATTGTGATATTTGTTTAATTTATACTAAAATTGAATCAAAAACTATTCATTGTCAAATGTGTGATATTTGTATTGAAGAATTTGATCATCATTGTCCTTGGACTAGTAAATGTATTGGAAAAAGAAATATTTTTTATTTTTATATATTTATTGGAAGTATTTTTACTCTTATGTTTTATTTTTTTGTTGTTGCTTTAACTGCAAATTTATAATTATATTAATTTAATTTAATTTATTTATTAAAAATTTTAGTATTAATTAACAATCAAAATTAAAAAAAAAAAAATTATTTTTTTTTAATTTTTCTTTTCATTTTATTTTAATATTGATTTCTTTTTGGACTAAGAGACTCATAATTTTTTCTAAAAGGCATACTAATATTACCATTTCTATGAGAAGCATCATATAAATAAGTAAAAACTCCATTATAAGCATAAAATCTTTTAGGATTTTCCTTATATGCATTTTGGTAATTTTTATCTAAATTAATAGCAAAATCTCTAGTTAAATCACTAAATTCACAAACAGATTTTTTTTTATTATTAATTTTTTGATCAAAAATATTAGAACTATTAATAGTATCATTTTTATTAAAACCTTTTCTAAAAGTAATAATATTATAATCAACACTTGAAATATTATTTGAAGTTTTATCATAAATATGAGGAGACCAAGAACTATCACTTAATGTATTTACATTAAAAGCATTTTTCATATCTAAAAAAGGAGTTCTGAATATTTTTTTAATTTTTTTTTCTTCATTTTTTTGATTTTCATTAATTTCATTAGTATCATTTTTTTCTTTTACAAAATCAGGAACTCTAATAGAAATATTATCAGTATTTAAATAATTATTTTGATATTTTTCAATATCATTTTTATTTCTTTTAACAAAATAATAACTTTTAAATTGTTGAATTTTAGGTAAATGTTTTTGTTTAGGACAATTTTTTTGAGGATTTAAAGTCCATTTTTCATTTCTTGATTCATTATTTTCTGATAAATTATATAAAGAACTTCTATTTGCAGTATATGGTTTTGTAATATCTTGATTCATAAAATTTAATATTGTTTTATCGGGACTTACACCAGTATCTGCTTTTGTTTCTGGGATAAATCTTCTATATGGTCTAATTTTAATATTTTTTTATATTAAATAATTTTTTTTTATTTTACCTTACTGGGTTATGTGATGTGTATATTTGATGACGTAAAGAATTTCCTGGGATTTGCTCAAAGGAAGATTTTATTTTTTTTAAAGGAGATGTCATTTTTTTTTAAAACTGTTTATTTTTTTTTTTTTTTTATTTTTTTTTTTTTTTTTTTTTGATTTTTTCAGGTTTTAAAATTATTTTTTTTATGAAATAAATTAATTTTTTTTTCTGTAAAAAAAATGAATAATGAAAATTATGAAGAAGATGAAGATAATTTAAATGAGCAAGAAGATGATGATAGACTTTCATATACTTTAATTACTTTAGGTTTAGAAAATTTAATTCATATTTTTGAAGAAAATAATATTTCATTTATTGATTTATTACTTTTATCAAAAGAAGATTTAATTGAACTTCAATTAGAAATGTTTCAAAGAAACAGAATTTTTCATTTTGCAAAATTATTTTCAAAATATGCAAAAAATTATTCAATAAGTGAAATAAGTGATTTTTTTGGTTTTAATAAACAATTTATTTTTAATTCTGCTATTTATGATAGAGTAATTGGTACAAATAATGAAGAAGAAGAAGAATATCAAAATACTGGAACATTTATTAACGATAATAATAATAATAATAATAATTTTAGTAACAATGAAATTTATAATCAAGAAAATATATTTAATAGTCAAAGACAAATTAAAAATTTTAATCATAGTGATTTTGATAATGAAGATGTCCCTGAAAAATTAAATGTTAAAAAGAAAGAATTTCTACCAAAAAAATATTTTAATATAAATAATAATAATAATAACAATTATAGTAAAAATAATAATAGAAAAATAGAAGAAATAAATAAAAAAAATATTAATAACGATAAAAAAGTAAAAGGAAAAATAAAAGAAACTCAAAAAAAAAAAGAAAAAAATAATTCTTTAAACCAAAATAAAAGAAATAATACTAATAATACTATTAATTATAATAATTATTCAAATGATAATTTAAGTTATACATATGATTCAATAAATAATTTTCATAATTCAAATGTAAAAACTTCTAAATCAAATAAAGCTTTTCAAAAATATTTAGAAATACAACAAGAAACAGATTCAATTTTAGAAAAATTAAATAAACAAAAAGAAGATTCAGAAATAATAAAACATAAATATCAAAATTTATTAAATAAATCAAAAAATTTAGGACCAAGTAAAATATCAAAAATGATAAAAGAATTAAAAAATTCAATGAATGAAGAAATGAATGATTATGAAGAAGAAGAATCAAAAAATAATGTAAATAATGAAAATAATAATAATGATAATATTGATATAAATGAAGAATATGAAAAATTGATAAATAGAATTGAAGAAATTGAAACAATAAAAATGAATAATAATTCTTTAGAACATTTAAATCAAATTAAAAATTATATAAATGAAAAAGGAATTTATATTACTTTTGATGATATTGATAAAATTAATGTAGAATTAGATAAATTAATGAAAATTATTTATAAGAAAGAAAATTTAAAAAAAGAATTAGAGAATTGTAATAATAAAATATTAGAAAGTAAAAAAAAATTAAGTGATTTAGATGAAAATGGTGAATTTAATAAAAATTTTAATGTTGATGAAGTAGAAGAATTAGATGAAGAATATGATTTAGATTCAAAAAACAATTCTGATAATAAAAAAAGAAAAAAATAAATTAAGGTGAATGTAAATTTTATATTAATATATTTTTTTTAATAAAATTAAAATGGTATTAAATATTTATTCAAATTTCTTTATTAGTTAATTAAATATTTAATTATTTAAATAAGTTTTTTATTTCCAAATTTATTTATTAAAAATTATGGAAGAAGAAATGATATTGGATAATAATGATATAAATTTTTTTCTTCAAAAATATAATGAAAATGATAGGGAAATTGTTATAGAAAAATTAGAAAAAATAGGTTTACTTTTTTTAAATAAGAATAATAATCAAAAAAAAGATTTTTATACTTTGGATGATTTAGATAATATTATTCATGATTTAGAAAATAATATAATTTTTAATAATGAAGATAATGAAAAATCAAATATAAATGAATTACAGTCTTTAAAAAATTCTAATAATAACTTTGATAATAATGAAATTTATACAAAAAAAAGAAATAAATCATTTATTGAAGAAATACAAAATAAACCTAATTCTTATTTAGAAAAAAGCAATTTAATTAATTCTTATAAATCAAATTATAATAATATTAATAGTAAATATAATTCAAATTATAATCCAATTTATTCAAATTTGGATAATAAAAATAATAATGATTTAAGGAATTCAAAATATATATATAATACTATTTGTAATAATAATAATAATAGGTATAAAAATTATAAGATTAAGAATTATTTATTCAGTAAAAATTTTGAAAAAAATAATAGCTTTCCTTGTTTAAATTTTAATTATAGTACTTCTTCTCCTAATATTAAAAATAATAAAGAAACAGACCCATGTTGTAATCCATCATATTCATTTATAAATTCATATTCTTATATAAGGAAAAAGAATTATTGTTAAAATATATATAAAATTTAATATTTTTTGTCGACAAATAATATATTAATTATTTTAATTGTCAAAAAATTAAAAAAAAATATGAAATATAAAATCATATTTATAAATGAGAATTAAGAATTTTAAATAAAATAAAATAATGTATTTAGAAAAACTTGAAAATGTTTCAAAAGAAGATTTAATAAAACAAATATTAAATAAAACTCAAATATTATCACAAGAAGAACTTTTAGAATTAAATGGATTTTTAACATGTGAATTATATAAATTATCAAATAATAATGAACAAATAAATAGTGTTTTCAAAAATGATGAGAAAAATGATATTAAAATAATTATTAGTCTTTTGAATGAATTAATTTCAATTTTATCAAATGAAAAAGATAAAAATAAAAAAAAACATAAAAAAAAGAAATATTCAATTTCTTCTAAAAATTCTTTTGATTTATATAGTTCTGATTCTGATAATAAATATTCAAAAATTCAGAAAAAAAATAAAAGTTATTTTGATATTATGGCAAAATTGAATTATGATAAAAAAAAGTCTAATAAAAAAAAAAAGGAAGGTCAAAAAAAAAATATAGATGATTATATTGAAAATATTGAAAATGAAAATTCAAAAAATAAAAATCCAGATGAATTTTTATTAGAAATACAAAATAATAAAATTGTTTCTCATAAAATTTAAATAATTATAAAAAAATAAAATAAATTTTTAATATTTAAAAAATAATTTATTTTGATAATTATTTTTTTTATATTATATATAACTAAATAAATTGACCTTTTATATTGTTTACAATTTTTCTTTATTTTTCTTCATAAAAAAATTAATTATACAAACCCATTCATCAATTATATTTTCATTAATTGAAAACAATACAAAAAATTTTCCAATTCCTTCTTTTAAAACAATTTTAAAAATAATATCATTTTCATCTTCTTTATTATCCAAATTGTATTTTTCTTCTTCACTTTTCATATTAATATACATAAAAAAATATCCATTTAAATTATTAATTCTTAATTGTGAAAAATCAATTCTACCACAATTCTCAATTTGATTTAATAATATTTTAAATAATGGTTTTTTCATTAATAAAAAATTTTCTTTTGTATGATAAATAGAAAAATCAAATTGAGTTAAAATACAAAATTTTTCAATATTCATTGAACAATTTTTAAATATATGAGATAAAACTAATTTATTAATATTTCCTTTATGCATTATTTCATCTTTTTTATTTGTATTTAATTTTGAATTTGTTATTATATTATAAATATTCATTTGTTTCCATTTAGTATTAATTGAATTATTTAAATCTCTATTTTTCATTTGAAAAATTTCATTTAAATTATTAATTTCATCTAAAATTAAACTATTTGAAAGATTGTTTTGATTTTCTTTTAAATTATTTTTCTTATTCCTTACTTTATTATTAATATTATTTTTATTAATATCAAATACCTTTAATATATTAGGATTAAATTCTTTTAAAAATTTATTTTTTTCATTTTTTTTGTCATTAATTAAAATTGAATTATTTTTTATTCCATTTTTAATAATATCTTTTATTGAGGAATCATTATTTAAAATCATTGGTTCTTCTATATCTTTTTTTTCAATATTATTTATTATTTTATTTAATATATTAGAATCTTTTTCTTTATTATTATTATTATTATTTGAAGATATTAAATTTTCTGTTATAACATTTAATTTATTAAAATTTTCATTTTCAAAGCTTAAATTATTATTTTGTTCTTTTGAAAATGAATAATTTCCTTTTATTGTTGAAGAAATATTCTTATTTAAATCCTTTTTTATAATAGGGATTATATTATTATTATATTTGTTACTTGTTACTTTATCATCCTCTTTTTCATTAGAACATTTATGATTAGTATTATAGATTTCTTCACCTTCTTCATGTGAATTTAATTTTGATTTTGAAATAAAAGATTTATTACAATTTGGATAATTGCATTTATATGGTTTTATTCCAG
>JAJJLH010003015.1:0-10317 GCA_023806865.1 Isotricha sp. YL-2021a | reverse complement strand
TTAAAATTATGGATAAATATTTTAAATTAAAAAATAAATATACTGAATGTTTATCAAATGATAAAAATAGTTTAATAAATGATTTATATAATTCATTAAAAAAATATAATAATGAATTTATTGAATTATTATTTGATGATTTAGGAGATAATTTAAATTTTATTCTTTGGAAAAAAATAATAATTTATATTTCAGAAAATATAATTAGTCATTATAAAATTTTAGATTGTTATTTATCTGAATTATCATCAATTAAAAAGAAAAATAATATATTAAATATAAAAAATCAAATTCAAAAATATGAAATAGAAAATAATACAGTTAAAATAACAAAAATGAATGAAATATTAAAAGAAAATCAAAAAGCATTAACTGACAGAAATAATGTTTATAAAAATTTAAATGATGAGGAATCTAAAAAATTAAATGAAAATTTAACTACTATTGAAATATTTAAATTAAAATCAGAAATCAATGATTTGACAACTTTATTAAATAAAAATAAAGAATATTTTCAAAAATATTTAGATTTAAAAGAAGAATTAGAACAAAAAAAAATATATATTAATGAACTTAATGATTTATTTCATAAAATGAAAATTAAAATGAATGTTAAAATTGATTATTTAAACAATTATAAAATAGATTTTGAAAAAAAAATTTCAAAATTAACAGAAGAAAATAATCAAAGTTTCCAAGATATAGAAATAAAAGATAAGATAATTATAAATGATAAAACTGAAATTCAAAAATTAAAATTTTTAATAGAAACGTATAGTGAAAGATTATATATGATAAATGAAGAAATGTCATCATGGATTATAATGTATCAAGAAGAAAAAAAAGAACATAATAAAACAAAAAAAACTTTAGAATCTTTAGAAAATTTAATAAGAGTTATTGAAGACAAATAATATTAAAAAAATTTGAAGTTATATTGAATTACTAAAAACAATATTTATAAAGTTTTAATTATTAATTTAAAATTTTTTAATTTATAAATTAAAAATTAAATAAAAATTAAACTCTTTTCAATACAAAATAATAATAAAATGACATAAAACTAGAATATGATAATTTCTTAATTTATTAATTCATATTTTTTTTATAACAGTAATAAGTAAAATAAGAAAATTAAAAAAATAAAATTTACTGAATATATTTTATATCTTCCATTTCAAATAAAAAATAATTTCATATAAAATCCAAAATATTATAATAATATCAATTAATTAATGTCAAACTTAGAACCTGAACCAGGAGAAATCATAGAAAATAATAATTTAATTAAAACTGTATTTTAATCTAAATTTAATATTAAAATATTAAATAGGATATTTCAAACAAATCAGAAGAAAGTGACGATTTTTTTTTAAATAAAAAAAAAAATAGATGTGAATTAAATGAGGAATATAATGAAAAAAAACAAAATATTTTATGCAAACATTTTTTAAGAGGAAATTGTTTAAATGGTGATAAGTGTAATTTTAGTCATTCAAAAAAAAATATTCCTTGTAAATTCTATCATGGAACTGGAAATTGTTCAAAAAAAAATTGTGAGTATATTTTATTTTTTTTTTAATTCATTTTTTTTAGATTTTCACATAAAGAATTAAATGATGAGGAAAAAAAAAAATTTATTATTCAACATGAATCATTTTTAGTTTCTGCAAAGAATAAATTTGGAAAAACGAAAGTAGATAAAAAATTAAATGAATATATAAATGAAAAAAAAAAAATTAATGTTAATAATAATAATCAAAATGTAGATAATAATTTAAGATTTTATATTCCAATTTATTATCCTTATTTAATTTTATATGATGATCAAAATGTAAATAATCAATGTCAAATTCCATTCATAAATTTTCCTACTATAAATCAATTTAAAATTGGTCAACAAGGAATTAAATAAGGAATTGATTTGTGTTAAAAAATTTAAAAAAATAAATTTGATTTTTAATTCTTAAAAAATAATCTTATTAAAAACCGTATTTATATAAATAGTGATTTTGTTTTTAATATATATATAATATTATTATTGAATAAATTTTAAAAATCAAAATATTTTTAATTATTTATTAATTTTTTAAATGATTCTCAAAAAAAAATTTTATTATAACAAATCAAAATGTCAGAAATTGAAAATGAAGAAGAAAACCAAACAACAATTTTAGGAATACATATTCCAGAAATAACATTTGAAAAAAAAATCCGTTTTTTAGTAGTAATAATAGGATTAGTTGGAGTAATTATAAATACAGTAACAGGTTTTACTCTTCCAAAATATGATATTGATTGTGTTGAAGATTTAACTTTTAATGCAACATCAAAAGTAAATGAATTTTTAAGAAACTCACCAAATTTTTCTATTTTTATAAAATCTTTAACTTCAATTTTATTTGATTCATATATAATTTATGCTTTTATTGGATGGATTCTTTATAGTAAAAATTTTAGATTTATTATTACTTTTATTTTAAATATTATTGTTTATCAAATTATAAAACAATTTTGGGAAATTAGAACACCAAGTGATTATTATTGGAGTGAAAAACATTTTCCTTCAATTTTTGTTAATTATAATTCAACAACTAAAACTTTTTATGCTTGTGAATTGGCTATTTTAATTACTGCTGCTTTTGAATGGAAAAGATTAGGTAATAATATTTTTTTCTGGATTGGAATTGTTTTATATTTTATTGAAGGATATATTATGATTGCTTTTAGGGCTCATTTTATTATTGATATTTTTTCACCTGGTTTTTTAGGACATTATTTATTTGTTTTAGTTGAATATTATTTACAAAAAATTTTAAAAAATGAAAATATTGATATTGATAATTTAAAAAAAATGAAAATATCTGTTTAAAAGATTTGTAGAAAAAAATAATAAAAATATTATTCTATTCACAATAGATATTATTAATATTAAATAGCATAGTATATTATTATTTTATTTGAATATTATAAAGAAAACAAATATAAAAATTGAGTTATTTATGGAATATAATTATAACAAAATTTAAATTAAATAAAAATTTTTTTTTTTTAACTAATAAAAACATAAATCTATTGTATTTATTATCTTAACTCTAATTAATAATATACATGAAAATTTTATTTTTAAATAAAAAAATTTCCCTTTATTAACTAATAATAATTAAATTAGAAAATATTGAAAAAAAAATCAATTAAAACAATAAAAGGAAATTTTAATAAACAACTATTTTTTAATAGGTAACAAAGTTAGAAAAAAATATGGAAACAACATAATTCTTTGAGAGGGAAATAAAGATAAAAACATATCTTTATACACATTAGGAATAATAAATTCCCTTAAATAATCATCTCTCTGATTAATAATATCAACTTCTTTATTTTCATATATAATCTTACTAGGATAATGATTTAAAAGATTATTTTTTCCTTGAATTTTAGAATAAGTAATTTCACATATTTTTTTTGAATTAGTAAAAGACCATTTATTACCATTAAACATATAATAAAAATAAGGAATAAAATAACTATTTTTAAAATTAATAAAACTATATCCAAAATTTTTATAATGATTTGAATCAGTTGGTAAAATAAATACATCATATGTCCCTCTGAAATTTTGATCTATAATATTAATTAATAATTCTCTTGTGAATTTATTTGGTATATTTTTTATCATTATTGTAGTTCGAGTATCTTCAAAATTTAAAACTCTTAACATATCTACATTTAAACCAAATTTTTCACTAAGAATATTTTCAGCATTTTTATCTTCAGAATTATTATTTATATTATTAGTAATAACTTGATTGTTTATATTATCATTGTTATTACTATTATTATTATTATTATTATTTAAATTACTATTTATTTTAATATCTTTTTCAATTTCATTTTGTTTAAAAATATTTTTAAACATTAATGATACATTTTCTTTTTTATAATAATCAGAATTTATACTCTTTTTATAAGAATCCAAATTATTTATACTACTAACTGAAGTAGGATTAATATTTTCATTATTATTGTTATTTAAATTATTTACATTTATATTAGTTGGTGATATTACATATGAACTATTTCGACTTGGTTTTTCCAATGATAATCTTTGTTCTTCCATTTCTTTAAAAAAATCAGAAAAACGTGATTTCTGTGGAGTCTCATTTTGATTTTTTTTTTGAGTGTAAATGTTAGAAAGAAAATTTTCAACATCCCCACAATTAATAATTTCTTTATTTTTATCCTCATTTTTTGTTTCTTTTTTTTCTTTTTGAATTTTATTTTCTTCATTTGATATAGAAATAATTAAAAAATCATCAAAACATCCTGTAAATTTTGGTTGGGGGTTTTTTAAATTTTTTTTTTTATCAATTGAATTCATTTTTATATTAATATTTTATATAAAAAAACATCTTATCAAAAAAACACAATGTAAAATCATAAAAAAAAATGCATATTTATTAAATATTTATTAATTTACAGGTTTTATTCAAAAACAATTCAACTAATGAATATTAATTATATTTTGATAATTAAAAATTCATATATTAATGAGAAAAATAATTTATATTTATTTTGTTTTTTTTTATGTTTTTGATGAGAATTTTATTCTTCTATTTCACTTTTTAACTCTAATTCATTTCCTTTCATTTGTCTATCTTTAGGATTATCCATTGAAAGAATGCAAAAATCATCAAGTTTAAAATGTGAAATAAAAGAAAGTAAAACATAAATCATAATACCTAACCATAAAAATAATTCATATGCAACAAATTTAATTTCCTTTTTACATATTAATACTAAATCATATATTATTGCTATTGTAAATATTCCCATTCCTGAAAAATTCATTATTAAATCAATATTATAAGTTGTATAATAATTTAATTTTTTTTTTATTATTAAAATAAATTTTACCAAATTCCATAATGTATTACATAAAAAAATTATTATCCAAAGTGCTATAAAAAATTTATGACCTCCATTTAAAGTTTTTGTATTTCTTGTACATAAACATGCAAAAAATAAAACAATAAAATCAAATATAAAGTTTATTATAAGTATTGAATATGAACAACATTTTGTACAACAATTCATTTTTATTTATAACTTTTGTTTAAGAAATAAATAAACTAGTTCTTATTATAATATTAATTTATTTTATATTTTCAGAAAAATAAAAAATTATATTAAATATTATAAAAAAAAATAATTTATGTAATAAAAATATTGAAATGAAATTTAAAATCAATAAAGCAAATTTTTCACCAAGTAAATTAAAAGTTCCAAAATCAAACCAAGTTTTTTATGAAACATTAAAATTAAATATAAACAATAAATTTTTTATAGATAAAATAATGCAAAAAGATGAAATAACAAAAATAATAAGTAATATTTTAGTTAAAGAAGAAAGAAATATTCCTGAAATATTCATAATAAAAACATATTTATCTCAATTAAAAAAATTTATGGAAATTATAAATACAAATGATTCAGGAATTTCAATAGATTCAGTATTAACAAGAGTAAGTGAAGAACTTCAATTACAAAAAGTAGAAGAAAATACTTTTTTAATGAAAATAGGAGAAAAAGGAAATAATTTTTATGTAACATTATCAGGTTCAGTTATAATATTAATACCTAAAGAATTTGAAGTATCAATGAATAGAGAAGATTATTTAAATCATTTAAAATTATTATATAATAATAATGAAAATTATTTAATGAAAAAAATTTTATATTCAAATAAAAATATTTTTCCAGTTGAAAAAGATGAATATGAAATTATAGATTCAAATTATGAATTAGTAAATTATCCAATTGAAAAATATTTATCAAGAATAAATTATGAAGTAATTGATAATAAAATAGAAAAAATTTTATTATCAAATGAAAGAAAAATAATTAAAGAAAATGATTCTATAAAACCAGATTATTTATTTAAAAAATATATGATTAAAATATTTGGTTATGTAAATGTTGTTGAATTAGGAAGAGGAAGTACATTTGGTGAAGTTGCTTTAATTAATGATAATAATTTGAGAACGGCTTCAATTTTTGTTAAAAAAAAATCATTTTTTGGAACTTTAACTTCACATGCTTTTAAAGGATTTATGAAAGTTTTTTTAGAAAAAGCAAAAAGAAAAAAAATTTCTTTTATTTTTAGTACTCCTTTATTTAAAAATATGAATATTTCTGATATTGTTAAAATGTATTGGAATTTTTTTGTAGAAAAAAAAATGAATAAAGGGGAATATTTATTTAAAATAAATGAACAAAGGAAAATTTTGTATTTTATTCAAAAAGGAAGCTTTAAATTAATTATCCCACAATGTACTTTAAATAAAGTTAATTTTTTTGTTTCTGAATTTAAAAATATTTTTATTGAGAAAAATATTTTTTCAAATGAACAAAAAGATATTATTATTTCTACTATTGATTCAGGTGAAATTTTAGGGATGAATGATTGTGTAATGAAAGATAATAATTTTTTTTTTAATGCTTTATGTGAGTCAAATTCTATTTATTTTACTATTGATATTAAAATAATTTATCTTATTTTAGAACAATTTAATGATATAAAAGAAAATTGGAGAATATTAACTAATAAAAAAAATAATTTTATGATTGAAAGATTGATTAATATTCAAAATTTTTTTAAAAATAGTATTGAAGGAGAGATTAAACAAAATTCAAAAAGAAAAAATATAGCTTTAATTGAACGGTTTTTTAATGAAAGTGAAAGATTTTCTGCTAGAAAAAAGCATATGAGAAATACAATTTTTGGAAATTTAGATTTAAAAAAAGGAAAATTAAATAAAGATAATAATATATTAAGAATAAGTACAAAAAATATTTTATCTACATCAAGACAAAATAATAAAATAAATCAAGAAACAATTTCAAATAATTATTATGAAAAATCATTTCCTAAAATTTGTTTGACAAGTCCAAATAAAATAAAATTAAATTCTAATAATGATATAAAAAATTATTCAGATAAAAAAGAAAGTCAAGAATTGAATGAATATAATAAAAAGAAAAGTTTATATAAATTATTTAGAAAAAATCATAGGACTATAGATAAAATTAATGATTTACCTGAATTTAAATCTGGATTTTTCCAAAAATTATTGGAAACAGATAATATAACAAAGGCTTTATTTGAAAATAGATTAAAAAATAAATCAAATGAAAAGAATGAAAATAATACTTTCAATTATTCAAGTAAAATTAGTATAGGGACTTCTTTTGGTAATTCAAATATATTTAGAAAAAAAATAATAATGAATGTTAAACATAAAAAAATATCATCTAATTTAATATCTAAAAAATTTAAAAATAAAATATCTAAAATATTAAATGATGGATGACACAAAAAAAAAATATTATCAAAAAAAATATTTATATATATATTTTGATTTTTTTTCAAAATAATTATCTATATAAAAATATAATAATTAATTAACACTTTCTTTAAAAGAATTTTTTATTTTATTATTATAAGTTGTAAGAATACAATTTTTATTAATTCCTTTAAACATATCTGTAACATCAGTATCATTATTTGTAGTAAAATTACTAATATCTAATTGTGTTAAAAATTCACATTTATTGAACATTAAATTCATTTTCTTAACTTTAGGAGTCTTTAATTCATATAAATTTATTTCTTTTAACAAACATTCTGAAAACATTTCACTCATATCTATTACATTATTTGTATTAAATGTAGATAAATCTAAATTTTCTAAATTAATACAATTAGAAAACATTCCACTCATATTTTGAACATTATTTGTTTTAAATGAGGATAATTTTATTTCAGATAAATTAACACATTTATAAAACATTTTAGACATATTTTGAACTTTTTCAGTATTAAAATTAGATAAATCTAATTCTTTCATTTTTGAACATGAAGAAAACATTTCATTCATATATATAACATTATTTGTATTAAAATTTGAAAAATCAATTTTTTCTAAACTAGAACAATTTATAAAAAGAAAACTCATATTAGTTACATTTTCTGTATTTTTAGGTAAAATTATTTCTTTTAAATTATTACAATTACCAAACATTCCACACATATTTGTTAAATTATTGCAATTAAAATTTGATAAATCTAATTTATGTAAAGAAATACATTGAAAAAAACAACCCTCTAAATTTATAATTTTTGATGAATTAAAATTTGAAAAATCAAATTCTTTAATATATATACAATTTGCAAATAAATTTTTTGCGTTTTCAAAATCATCATTAAAAACAATTTTTAATTGATTTTCATTTTTATTAAATTTATATTTATAATTGAATTCAATTTCCTTATTGTTTACAAATAGTTTACAATAATTTTTTATATTATCTTTTTCTCTTACTCCATTTATTATTCTTATTTCTTCCTCTAATTCTTTTTTGGGAATTGCAAATTTACATATAATATAATTTTCTTTTACTTTTCTATCAATATGAGAATTTTTTTTTTCTATTGAATCAGATCCTTCAATTTTTATTGAAATATTATCTTCTGTTTTATGATTTGATGAGTCAATTCCAATTGTATTGTCTTTTGTACCAATTGGAGGTTTATATATTTGTGATGTTGTCATAGGTCTTGAACAACCACCTCCCATTTTATTTTAATAATTATGAATTTTTATTGTTTTTAAATAATCAAAAAATAGATTTTAAAAATAATTTTTTTTTTTTTTATTTTTTTTATCTATTTCATTTTAAAAAAAAAGAAAAATTTAGATAAATTTAATTTTTTTTGTTTTTAATAATTAATAAAGTTTTTTTAAAAAAAATTTATCTTTTCAAATATATATTATTTTTAAAAACTAAAAAATCTATAATACATAAACAAAATAATATAATTAATCTAATCAAATATCATAAATTCTTCATTTTCTTTAAAACTTACCTTCCATTTATGATCATTTTTCCCAGTATTTTTTTTTTTATCAATTAACTCATTTATTAATTTACGTTTGGGTTTTTTATCCCCATATATTTTTCGAATAATTTTTTTCTGAAATTCAATAATTTTTTCAGGCATGATTTCATTAATTCTAGTAAAACATTTTGTAATTAAAAACATTCTTTTTTCTTCACTTTTATTTGAAAATTCAGAACAAGCAGAACATGCAGAACGTGAATCAGAATCTTTTCCTGTTATTTCATTTTCTTCTTCTAAAAACATAAAAATTATATTATAGATAAAATAAAATGAGATAATTGTTAAAAAAGTGAATATTGAAGTTATAGAAAATATCCAATTAGTAATTTCAATTAATTGAAATGTCATTTTTTTTTTTTTTATTATTTTTAATATTTTTTTTTGTTTTTATTTTTCTTTTTTTTTTAAATTATTTGTTTTTTTAATAATTAACTTCAAATGAACATTTTAATTTTTATTTTTTTATAAAATAATTAAGAAATATAAAACAATATTAAGTTTTTTTTAAATTTTGAAAAACATAAAAATTTAAAAAAAAAAAATAACAATAATAAAAATATAAAATAATGAACCCACAAACTGAAAAAAACAATCAATTAAAGTTAACATTTCAAAACACAAATGGAGAAAATATTGAAAAAAACAATATAACTCTTTTAGATCAAAAAAGAAATAGAATATTATCTCAAAATTCTTTAAATGATTCAGATATAGAAATGAATAAAACACCATTATCATCATTGAATTTGAATCATCCAAAAATAAATTTTTTTCCAAATATTCCTCAAATTTTAGATAAAAAAATGTCGATTGATTTAAATGAAAATCAAAATAATACTTTTCAAAATAATAAAAATGAAATAGGATGTAATTGTAAAAATAGTTTTTGTTTAAAAAGATATTGTGAATGTTTTACTAGAATGAAATATTGTAATTCATCATGTCAATGTAAAAATTGTTTTAATACAAATTTACATGAAAAAGAAAGAAATGAAGCAATAAAAAATTATATTAGTAAATCACCTATTTCATTTAAAAAAATTAATATTGATATGAATAATTTAAGTTGCTTTTGTAAAAAAAGCAATTGTTTAAAAAAATATTGTGAATGTTATCAAATGGGAATGAAATGTTCTCTTAATTGTAAATGTATTGATTGTAGGAATAGAATAAATTATGAAAAAAAATTATTTGAAATAAATTATGATGATTGTCAAAATCGAGATAGATTTTTTTCTTTTGATGATAATGATAATAAAAATAATATTAAAAATTTTAAAAGAAAAATTATTCAACTTCAAAATAAAGTTATTATTGATAATTATAATATTAAAGATAGTAATAATAATAAT
>JAJJLH010003014.1:0-10333 GCA_023806865.1 Isotricha sp. YL-2021a | reverse complement strand
CCCAATCCCCATTCTTCTAAATTTAAAATAATATAATGTTATGATTCTAAAAAAAATTTTATTTTTTTAGATATAATATTTTAAACTATTTTAAAAATCTATTTTATTATATATTATTTTTTTTATAAATTAAAAATATTTTTTCATTTTCTCTAAATTCAATCAATTTATTTTTTTTAATCTTCATTTGTTTTATTAAATTATTTTTGAACTTTGTTAATTTAGGTTTATTTATTTTTAATTAAAATATTTTAAATGATTAAATTCTTGAAGAAAATTTTTTCATGTAAATCAAAAAAAGAAAAGAATAATACTTCTGATATTATTTCAGATTCTGAAAATGAAAAGAGAATAGTAAATATAAATATTTTAATTTAAATAAGAAAGAAACTCAAAGAAATGAGATTAAAATTGCTATAGAATGTATAACAAATATTTTTGAACATTTGGAATTTACTAAAGATAAAAAATATAGGTATGTTATCCCATTTTATTGGTTAAACAATATTATAGAAATTTCAAAAGATAGTACAAGACATTTTACTAATTCTCTAATTTCAATTCAAAATGAATATTTTTTAACTCCTAATAAAGAAAAAATTAGTAGTAATATTAATCCATATGAAATTGGTTTAGTTTATTTTGAAATAATGATGGAAATAGTCAAAAATTTTAATATAGATTATATCATTCAAGTTACTTTTGAAGAAAAAAAAAAGCAAATTTCTATAAAAGATGGAGTAGCTATTTTTAAAAAAAAAGAATTCTTAAAAACTGATATAAAAAATGAAAAAGATATTAAAATAAATAAAGTATATTTAATATATCCAAAGGATTTTACATTTAGAGAAAATATTGTTGGAAATAAAAGTCATAAAGAAAATTCTAATGTATATTTAAATCATAGTGATGAAGATATTGGAAATAAAATTGAAAAATTAAAAAAAAATACAATTAAATCAAATAAAGATTTTAATAATAATGAAAAAATGAATTTAAATAATAATAATTCAACTACAGATATAGTTGATAAATCCAAAATATTACAAATAAAAGAAGAAGAAGATATAAATAATACAGAAAAAAATAAAAAAAAAAAAAATAATAGCATAATTTCAACAAATAAAAAAATAGAAGAACCAAAAAATTTGATAACAAATTTATCATCATATAAAAATTTTTATTTAGAACCAAAAGGATTAATAAATCCATCAGTATATTGTTTTATGAATACATGTTTACAATGTTTATCATCAATTCCAGAATTAAATTATTATTTTTACAATAAAAAATATGAAAAACAAAAAAAATCAAAAAAAAAAATTTTAAAAGCATGTAACGCATATCATGAATTTATAATATCATATGCAAATAATAATGAAATAATAAAACCACCAAATTCAATTTACTCAACTTGTCATTCATTTCTTGAAAGTGGAAGACAACATGACTGTCAAGAATTTTTAAGAAGATTTTTAGGAAAAATACAAGATGAATTAAATTATAATAAAAAATATCGTTTTGAAGATAATATAAGTATGAAAGATGCATGGAGTATTTATAGAGAAGTTAATCCATCATTTATTGATTCTGTTTTTACTGGATTAATGACTAGTTCTGTTAAATGTTTAAAATGTTCTTACTGCTCTTATACTTATGATCCTTTTCTTGATTTAAGTGTTTCTCTTGAAAAAAAAAAAAAAAAAGAATATTTAAATGATTGTTTAAAAAGATATTTTTCTGAAGAGAAAATAGATTGTGGTTATAAATGTGAAAAATGTAAAAAAAAAACTAAGGTAATAATAATTTAATTAACTAATTTTTAGATATTGAAAAAATTAGAATTAGCATTAGCTCCTCCAATTTTAACAATACAATTTAAGAGATTTAAAGATAATGGTTCAAAATTAACTACAAATATATATTATAAACATGATCTTGATTTAAAAACGTAAATATAATTTTGTAAGTTTTATATAAATTTAAAAAAAAGATTCGCGAGTACTAACGTCATGAGTGAAAAATGGAAATATTCTTTATTTGCAGTAGCAGTTCATTTGGGATCTTCTATTTCTGGAGGTCATTATGTTTCATATGTAAAAAGAAATGATAAATGGTATTTTTGCAATGATGATTCTGTAAATCAATGCTCTGAGAGTAAAGTTTTGAATAATGATGCATATTTACTTTTTTATAGACAAATATAAACTTTATTAATTTTATTAATGTTTTAAATTAAATTATATTATTTTTATTTATTATTATTTTCATTTATTATTATTTTTTATTACATTTGATAATACACTTTTATTTGGAAATTGTTGTTTATTTAAAGGAGATTTTATTAATTTGTTTTTTTCATTACTTTTTATTTTTCTTATTGGATGTTTCCTAAAATTATTACTATTATTTCCCCTTGTTGAACTATTACCTCTTGATTTTTGAATTTTAGATTTTTTTGTATTATTATTTGAATTTATATTATTTAATATTGAACTATTATTTACAGGTGTTTTTAATATTTTTTGAGAGTCTGAATTAACTCTTTTTTTATTATATAATAAATCATTTGTTTTTGAAATTAAACATATATTTGATTTAATTATTCTATTTTTTGTTGGTTTATTTATTTTATTTGAATTGGTATTATTATCTCTTGATGTTTTTGGAATAATTTTAGTATATTCTGATGATGATGTAGTTGATGATATAATTTTTTTATGAGTATTTCTTTTAAAAATGTTATTACTATTATTTAAATTTCCTTTATTATTTTTTTGTTTTAAATTGGAATTTTTTATTTTACTAACTTGAATTTTAGGTTTAATTCTTTCAGTTTGTAAACCTTCTCCACTATTAAAAATTATATCTTTATGTATTAAAGCTCTGATATTATTATTAAAATATTTGAAATTTTTATTAAAACTATTAATTGTATTATATTTAAAATTTTTATTAAGTGAATTTGAAGTACTATTTGGTGATTTACTTTTGCTCTTTGAATTTGACTTTGATTTTGATTTACTTTTACTTTTTGATAATGTACTTGTATTTTTAAAATTTGTATTTAAACTTATATGAAGAGAAGGAATATGTTTTGTAATATAATTATTTGTAGTGACATTTGTATTATGAAATTGGATTTCAATATTAAAATTATTTGTTGGTTTTTGAAGTTTTATATTTGTAAATTTCAAAGATGATGATTTTATATTATTATTATTATTATTATTGTTATTATTATTAGTAATTTTATTAATTCCGGTATTTTTATTTAAAGATGAGGATAATTTTGGCATTGATTTTGCTTCTTTTTTATTATTTTTTTGAGTTGTGATATTATTATTTTTAATTGTTAAATTTTGTTTTTTTTTTATTTTAGATATTGTGACTTTTTGAATTCCATTATTAGTTTTAGTTTTAATATTTCTTTCTGTTAAAATTTCTTTTCCTTTATTTTTATTTTTATTTTTTATTAAATTACTATGTGGAATTCTTATATTTAAACTTTTAATCATATTTTGAATATTTATTTTATGAATATATTTTTTAGATTTTGTTGATTTAATGATATTTGTTTTTGAATTTGAATTATTATGAAAATTTTCTGATTGATTTTTTTTATTATTCATTTGAAATTCATTTTTATTGATTTTTTTCTTTGATAAAGTTTTTTCAATTTGAAAATCTTTAATAAATTTTTTATAATGATGCCTTCCTGTATTACTTGTTTTTCCTTTCCCTATATTATATTCAATGTTTTTATAATTTTCAATAATTTTATTTTTATCTAATGAATCCGAAAAATTATTATCTTTTGAATGTTCATTATTCGAAATATTTTGTAATAATTTTTTAATACTATTATCTTGAGTTATAATTGAAATATTATTTTTATCATATAAAATTGAATCCATAATTGAATTAGTAAAAATTTTATTAAAAGATATATCATCTTTATCTTCATTTTTATCATTATTATTATCTTCATTAATATTATCTAACATTTTTTGCTTTTTTTTAATATTTTTAAAAATATATTTTGATTCAGGAAGTGGAACATAATTTGGGAAAATTTTACTATTTTTTTCATAAAATTCACAACAACTTTTAATTTTATAAAAACATTCATTTAATCTATAAAACCTTTTCAGAAATTCTCCTGGGTCGTCATAAATAAGTATTTCTTTAAAGCAAGATACAATATGAATTTTTTCATTATATAAAATATTTGTTATTATCATTCTATCATAATGCTCTTTTAAAATAAGATATTTTTTATAAAGAATTGTATGAATATTATATTTTTGATTTGAAGAATTCATTTAATTTTTAAATTAATAAAAAAAATAATTTATTAACTTTGAAAATAATTATTAAAAAAATCATTGAATAAGAAATAAAAACAATTATATTTAATATTTTATATATTTTATTATTCTTAAATAATGGCAAAATAAGTTTAATATATTAAAAATAATTAATAATTAAAATTGAAATAAATCCTATTTGATTGAAGTAGTATTAAAAAATTATTTTCTATTAAATTATAAGTAATAATTCATAAAGATATTTAAAAATTTAATTTTTACACTCTAATTATGAGTCTCTAATGAATAATTTATATTCAGGCTTTCAAAATATTAGATTAATATTTCAATTTTGTATTTTAAAAATTCTTTATAATTAAAATAAATCAATATTTATTTATTTTAAAAAATGGTCATCCCTAATCAATTAAAAAAATAAAATAAAAAGTCCATCCAATAATATTATAATATTATTTATATGGAAAAAGAAAATGTATTTGATAATGAAAAAAGAAAATAATTAAAGTAAATGTAGATAAATAAAATTATTTATATTTTATTCAATTTTAATTTATTATTTTAAATTTAAAATTTATTATTATTAATTTATATTTTCTAAAATGAATAACAGTAATGAAAAGAAGAAAATATTATTAAATCAAGAATATTCCTTAGATTTTTATAGAATTAAAATAGAAAAATTAGTACTTAATAAATTAATACTAAGATATGATAAACCAAAATCATTTCACGATATAAAAATTGTAAATGATATGATATTCAATGAGAAAACTCATTTTGTAGAGATTTTTAAAGAGTTTTTAATATATGGTGATTATAATGAATTTTTAAAAAGATTTTATAATCTCAAAGAAATATCAAATAAACTCCCAGTAATATTAAATTTCTATGAAAAATATTCAAAAATTTATGCAAATTATACTGCAATACCTGAATGTAAATATATGTATAAAAACATAAAGAGAAAACAAAAAATAATTGATCAAATGCAATATAAATTTTATGATAATTTATTTGATAATGAAATAGATGAAAATTTAAATAGTACAATTTTTAATAATAATGAAATAAATAATATTAATAGTTTTTCAATGACTATTTATACAAATAATTCTATTATTAATACAAGCAAAACTGATAATGGCGCCATTGAATTAATTAATAAAATAAATTATTATGAAAAAGGAGCTTTACAAATAAAAAGTAATAATAAAAAACCAATTAACAAATCTAAGAAATTAAATAATAATAATAATGAATCTAAAAATCAAAATGATTCAATCAAAGAAAAATTGCAAATAGATAAAATAATTAAATCAAAAATGAAAATCAAATTATTAGAAAAAAAACAATTAGATTTATTTAGTTCAAATAATAGTAAAAGTAAAAATAAAATATCATTAAATGATATTTCAAAAGATAATAAAAAAATTATATTATCAACAAATAATAATTCCCCAATTTTAAAAAAAATAAATGCATATTCATCTAATATAATTAAAACAAAGAATATTATAATGAAAAAAAAATCAAATTTTAAAAACAAAAATATTCAATTAGAAACTTTAAAAAATAATAATTCAAAATTATTTTTAACAAATAAAATAGATAAAATAAAAAATAATTTAAATTCATTATTAAATAAAAAAAGTAAATCAATTTCAAAAGTTAAAAATAATTCAAAATATATATATAATATAATTAATAATATACATGAAGGAGTCACTCAAATAAACATTTATACTGATAATAACTTTTTTAATTCAAATGTTCATTCTTCAACAAATGTTTTTAAAAAACAACCAATTTTTTTTAATAAAAATATATTAATAAATAATAATAGTCTTAATAATATAAATAACTATTCAAATAAAAAAATTTCTAAATTAAATTTAAGAAAAATTTTTTATAAAAAAATTCTAGGATTAAGATCATTGAGTGATAGACAAACAAAAAATAATAAAAAATGGTTTGATAAAAAGCATTATTTTCATAAAAATAATATTTCAAATAATGAAATGAGTTCAAATTCATTAAACAAATTTTTCATGAATGATAATTCTAAAATTATAAATAAACAATCTAGTTATATTTTGAATTTAACTAATTTAAAACCTAATAGAGTAATTAAAACAAATAATAATAATAATTTAAGAAATATTAATATTAAAAAAATAAATAGTAATACCAATCTTCATGATAAATTTAAATTAAAAAATTAGAATTATTTATCAAAAAAAAATTAAAATAATATTAAATCTATAAATAAAGTTAAATATTAAATAAAATAATGAATATATATAATATAAAAATATAAAAATATTTTTTAAATAAAACTATTTTAGAAATATAAATATATTGTTAAATTATTACATTAAAACACAAATATAAAACCTTTATTATTAATTAAAAAACAATTTAATATTTTTTCATATTTAAATTACAAATCAATTTTTAAAAATTAAAATAAATATTAAAACATGATTCAATTATGTTTTCAAACTTTTTACATTTTTATTTTTAACAGTTATTGATTTTTTATTTTTTAAAATATTTTGTTTTGAATTTTTTATTTTAATTTTAATTGATTATATAGTAATAATTAATGTTGAATAATAAAATTTTAGAAAAAAGACAAAAAACTAAATCAATTGATTTCTTAACATTAAATTCAAAGGATAAATTTTTAATTAAGGTAATAAATAAAACAAAAAAAATGATGTTAAATGCTCCTTATATTGATGAAGAAAAAGATTTGAAATCAATACTTATAAAACTAAAAACAAAGTTTAATTTTACTGAAGAACCTTCAATTAAAAAATTAAAATTACAAAATGAAGAATTTATTACAAATTATAAGAAGGTAACTACAAAAAAAATAAAATATTATCAAGATGATACATTTAGAGAATTAATTGATGAATATAAAAAAAAAGGATATAAAATTCCAAATTTAACACTTCAACATAATATTTTTAAAATGAATCCTTTAATAGAAAATGAGAATGAAAAAATTATAGATGGTTTACAAACTAATTTTAAAACTATTTCTCATAGTGAAGATATAAATAAAAATATTGCATCAAAAAGTATGTTTTATTTAAAAAAATTAAGAGATTTAATTGAGCAAAAATTTATTCAATTTAAATTAATGAGAAAAAATAATAATAATGATTCTATAAATAATAATAAGATTGAAAGAATTTCATTTATACATTTTAATAAAACTAATTTTAATAATATGAATAATATTAAAGAGAGCAAAAAACAGCTTTTAGAAACAATACAAAAATTATTAAAATTAATAGAAGAAGAACCTTTAATTGATTATACTAAAATAAATTATAATTTAAATAAAAAACAAAATAAAACTTTTAAATTATTTCATATTAAGAATAGAAGAAATAGTAATCAAGGAAAAAGATTATCAAGAAATATAAATAATATAAAAAATTATTTTTCTAAACATTTATTTACTATTGAAAATCCAAATCCAAAAAAAAAAAATTTAAGTAATGTAACTCGATTTACTGATATTTTTTCTGTATTTAAAAATAATACAAAATCTTTAAATATTATTTCATCAAATAAAAAAATAAATCAAATTAATTTATTTGAAAAAAATTCAGATAATAATATATTATCAAGTCAAAGATCAAGAAATAATGATTTGAATACTTTACCACAAACAGAAAGAAATGAAAATAATAACAATATTTTAACAACTAATTATTCAAATTATTCAGATTTTCCTTATCAAAATGATAAAGATTTTATTAAATTTGCATATGATAATTGTATAAAAGATAATTTTAAAGATGTTGAAATATATCTTAGAAAATATTTAATTAAATATAAAGGTTTAAGTGATGAAAAAATAGATTATTTTTTAAATCATTTTAATAAAAAAAATTTTTATAATAATATAAATGGAATTAAAGGAATTGTTAAAAATAGAAAAATAGGACAAAAAAGTGAAACTATTTATTTACATGAACATATTATTCAAAGAATTAAATCTAAATTAAGAAATATGTTTGATGAAGAAAAATTAATTAAAAATCTAGATAAAAAATATGTTAAATGTTTTTTGGATGAATGATTTATTATATTATTTTTTTATATAAAATATTTAAAAACTTATTAATTTATTGTAAATATATATTAAAATTTTTGAATAAACTAAAAACCAAGTCAATATTTTAAAAAGAATAATAAATAATAATTATTTAAAGTTAAAAATAAAATTAATATCCAATCATAAATCAAATTATAATAATAATAAAAATTATTAATATACTTTTTCTTTATAAAAGTATATTAAAAACATAATGAAAAAAATCTTTATATTGAATCTTTTTTATATTCTTCATATTCATTTTCACTTTCAGTTTCACTAAAAAAAGATTCGTGAATATTAGTTTTTTTATGTCTTAAAAAGAATTTAACATATGTTTTTGCTTTAATCAAATATTCATAAATATAATCTTCATTTTCTTCTTCATTTCTTAATTTATAAATAGAATTTTCAAATTCATAAGAATAAAAATATTCTTTTAAAATATCAGCATAAATCATATTTGAAATAATATCAAAACCAGATTTTTTAGAAATTTCAATATTATTATCCAAATATTTTAACACATATAAATTATTTTCATATTTTGTTTGATCAACTTTCTTTTTATGTAATTTATTTTCTTTTATTTCTTTTGTAAAATCTTTTTCCAAAATTTCTCTATATGTTAAATTCATTACTCCTTTATTTTTCTCTTTTGAAATATTACTTAGAAAACTTTGAGGCAAGAAGTCAAAAAAAAATTTTGAACCAGCTTGTTTTAATTTTTCATTTAAAATATTTTTAAATGTTTTATGAAATCTAGCTTTTATTTTTTTTCTTATATCATCTGGCTTAAATTTTCTTTTTTTTTTTAATTTTTCTTTTTTTTTATTTGCCTTTTTTTTTTTTTTTTTTAAAAGAGAATTTTTTATTTCTTCTATTTTATTTTCAAAAAGTAAAAAATGATTTTTTTTTTTTTTTTGTTTAGCTTCTTTAAACATTTTAATTAATTCATTTGTACATTTTTTAAAAATTTTGTTTTCATTTTTTTTCATTTTTTGATGATTTTCATTTACATTTGATTTTATTTGTTCATATATATTATTCTCATTCTCATTTTCTTTTATATTTGTTTTTTGATTAATATATTCATTTATATTTACATTTATATCTTGTTTGGTTTTTTCATATTCATTATCATTTATTTTTTGTTCACAATTTATTTCTAAATTTTCTATTTTTTTTTCAATATTATTTTTAATTATATCTTCCTTCTTTTCTTCAATTAAAAATTCATTGTAATTTCCTTTTACTATAATATGATCATTTTTTTTAATTTTAATTTCTTGAATAAAAGTGTCATTAAAATTTTCAAAAATATAATTTTTATTTGGAATTAATGTTTCTTGTTGAAAATAATTATCATTTTCTATTTCATGTTCAAAATTTAAATTGTTATTTTCATTATGATAAAAAACATAATTAAAGCATTCTTCAAAACTATTTTGACAATTATTCAATATATTAAAACTTTCTGTGTCTTCTTCTAAAGTAATATATTGTGTTGCTCCATAAGATGAATAAAATATTTTTTCATTTTGTAAATTAAAATCTTCCATAAAATTAATATATATTTAATCACTTAATAAATATTATATATACTAAAAATAATAAGAGTAATAAATTAAATTGATTTTTTATATTATTAAAAATTATTTTTAAATTTTTTAATATTATTAAAAATTAAAATTAAATCATCTAACTTTGAAATATATGAATATGCTTTATTCATATATTCTTCTTGTAAATCTGAGCTTCCCCTTTTTTCTAATGAATTTATTTTATCATCTAAATCAATTTTAATACAGTATATCATATTGAATATAAAATTAATATTGTTTTCAATTAATTTATTCTTTTCAAATAAATTATTTAATATTAA
>JAJJLH010003013.1:0-10348 GCA_023806865.1 Isotricha sp. YL-2021a | reverse complement strand
TATTTTTATATTTTATAATTATCTATATTAATTCTAAATTTATTTTTAAATATTTTATAAATAAATATTTTTTTTTATATTAAATTTATTTAATTTTCTATCAATTTTTTCAATTATTTTGATTAAATTAATATATATACATTTTTTTATATTTAATAATTATTTATATAATAAATTAGTTTATTGAATATAAATTTTAATTTTCAACAATTATTGCACATTCTCCTTTTTTTAAACTTATTTTAGCATTATTTTCTTCAATTATATTTGATATCCCACCAACAAAACCAAAATTTAAATTTTTTGAATCTAATTTCCATTTTAATCCTTCTGACTTAATTTTTTCAACATCAGTCATTGGAATAATTGATAAAGTTTTACCTTTTTTATTATTTATTTCAATATTATTTTTTAAATAATAAATTGTTTGATTTTTTGTTATAATTTTTGATTGAATTGAATTAGGAATTCTTTTTAATATTAAAATATTTCCTAATAAATGATCAATTCTTTCATTCGAAATACAATAAATCATATCTATTTCATTTATATTATTATATTTAGATAATAAAATTTTAATTGCATATTCTATATCTGTTTCATCTTGATTATCTTTATAAATTTTAGATTCTTTTGAAAAAGAATTTAAATCTTCAATCTCTTTTATTGAATCAAAATCTCCTATAATAAAATCTGGTTTTATGTTCAAATTTAATGATTTTAAATTTGAATATCCTCCATCTATACAAATTATTTTGTCATATGATTTAAAAAAATCTTTTGAATAATTAGTTTCTTTGATTCCATTTAATATTAAAAGTATTTTCATTAAAATAAAAAAATAAAATAAATTTAATTAAAATTAAAATAAATTATTTTTTATATCTAAAATATTATTTTTTTAAATTTTAATAAAATTAAAATAATAATTAATTTAACATAATAAAAAAAATAAAAATATAAAAAAAAAAAATATAAAAAAAAAAAAAACAAAATATCAAAAAAAAAAATTTAATAATAATTGCTAAAAAATTCTAGAACCAAAAAAAAATTAATTTACAATACAAAAAAATAAATTAACCAATACCAAAACAATATATAAGTAAATTCCAAAAAAAGTCAAATAAATAAAAATTCAAATACCAAAAAATGAGTTCAGAATGTAAATGTGGAGGAGATAAATGTAATTGTAAAGGACATATGTTTCAAATTCAATGTTTAAAAGAAGATAGAAGTGAATGTTGTAAATTAAAAGAATGTGGAAATACAATTAAAGGAATTAAAGTTGCTTGTAAAGGAAAATTATTTGAAATTGGACCTGATAAAAGTATTAAAGAAACTAATGAAAGTACTGATAAATGTAAATGTGTTTGTTTATGTGGTGGAAAAGGTTGTACTTGTTCTTATGAATGTGATTGTGATGGTGGTGTTATTATGGTTGTTGAAGGGAATGGAAAAAAATATGAAATTACTAAAAATTCTGGGAAAGAAGTTTAAATAATTTTTTAATATTTTTTATTTTTATTTTTGTTGTTTATTTGAAATTTTTTTTTTAAGTTTTCTTTGCTTTTTTTTTTTTGTTTTGTTGCTTTTTTTTTGTTTGGAATTTCATTTTTACATTTAGATTTTGGAGATTGATTTTATTCTTTATTTTTTGATTTTTTAATTCTTATGATATAATAATTTATCTATTTAATCAATAAGAAATTTTTTTATAAAATATACCTTTTATATAAATTATATTTATATTATTTTGATATTTAGATTTTATCAAATGAAAATTTTTATTTACAAATGAAAGAAAATCTTTTATAATTTTAGTTTATATATATAAAATGTTGAAATTATATTTGATTACAAAAATTTTATTTAGATTATTTTAATTTTTTCCAATTCATTATTTTACAATAATTATTCTCCGAATTTTTAACTTTCACTAATTAAATAATAAATAAATTATTAATAATTATGAATTCAATTAATTAAATAATAAAATAAAATTATAAAATAACATTAAATAAGATATTTTTCCTATATTAAACAATTATTTAACAATTATTTTTTCCATTTAATAACTGAATTGTAAATAAAAAAAAGTAAATATATCTTAATAAAATATAAAAAAATTAATTCAAATAAATGAAAAATTTAGCTAATTCAACAATAGCAAATTCAGAATCAATGCCAATAAATAATATATTAAAAAATCCTTCATTTATTGAAAAAGATAAAGAGCAAATACAAAATAAACAATCTTTTTTTTCATCCTTCAAAATATTTTATAATATTTCAGACAAAACAGAAAAAAAAATGATGATACTTGGTTTAATTTGTGCAATTGGAACTGGGATAACTTATCCTTTATTTATTTTTTATATTGGTAAATCTATTAATTCATTTTCTGATACTGATGATTATAAAAAAGAAAAATATTTTAAAGATTATATGAAATCTCAACAAAAAAAAATTGATAAAAATGTTAAATTTTTTATTATTATTGGTATTCTTTCAATGTTTTTTCATTTTTTTTTTAATTTTTTTATTAAGTATGTATCATTGAAACAAATCCAAAAATTAAAAAAAAAAGTTTTTAATTTATTAATTAGCAAAAAAGGAATATATTATAAAAATGATGATAAATTTTTAATTGGAAAAATAATTATAAATAATTTTAAAAATATAGAAAAAGGAAATTGTTATATTATTGGAAAATTTTTAAAAATTATTTCACAAACATTAATATATTTATTAATTTCTTTCTTAGTTTCTTGGAAATTAAGTTTAATGATTTTATTTGTTAGTCCTTTAATCTTTTTTTTTCAATTTTTTTTTATTGATGACATTAAATATAACAAAGAAACAATATTAGAGAAAAAAAAAACAATTAATTCTTATACAAAAGAAATAATAAATAATATAATTACAATATCATCATTTGCAAATTTTGAATTTGAATTAGAAAAATATAAAAAATTAGAATTAGAAGAATTTACTATAAATAGAAAAAATTCAATTTATACTTCACTTTCTCTCTCAGGAATAGCATTTTTTATTTTATTTTCATATTGTTTTGGTGTATTATATGGTAAAAGATTAATTATTGATGGTGATTTAAATTCATATACAAAAAATGAATTAGATTCTGGTGATATATTTATTGTTATTATTTCAATTATTATATTTGATTTATCAATTTATCATTTTTTTGATTTCTATTCTAAAATTAGTTATTCTTCAAAATTACTTTTAAATTATAATTTTAATGAAATCCAAATTGAAAAAAAACTTACTGAAGGAAGTGACTTAGTAGATGATGGAAAATTTAATGATATTGAAGGAGAAATTAAATTTGAAAATGTTAATTATTTTATTGAAGAACCTTTACCAAGACCTATAATTTGTAATCTTAGTTTAGTTTTTGAAAAAGGAATAAAAAATGTTATTATTGGTAATAATGAAAGTTGTAAAACGACAATTTTAAATTTAATTATTGGTTTATATGAATTAAATACTGGTAATATTTTAATTGATAATAATGATATTAAACATTATTCAAAAAAATTATTAAGGAATAAAATAAGTTATATAACACAAAATCCAAAAATTTTAAATGTTTCATTAAAAGAAAATATAATTTTAAATAGAACAATGTTTTCAGAAAATTTAGAAAGAGTATGTGAAATCGCTAATTTAAAAGATTTAATATCATCAAATAATTTACAAGATGATATAATTTTAAATGAAAATTTAACTGAATCACAAATTAAAAGAATTGAAATTGCAAGAGCAATTTTAACTGAACCTAAAATAATATTAATTGATGATATTGATTCTGATATTGATGATAATGATAGTGATTTAAAACAAGCAATTGATAATTTATATAATATTAAAAATTGTACTTTTATTATAGTTTCAAATAATTTAAATACAATTAAAAATGCAGAAAAAATATTTTTTATGGAAAAAGGAAATTTAATTTCATTTGGAAATTATGAACAAATGAAAAATAGTAATGATTTTAATTTATATATTAATGAATGTGAAAAAAAAGAAGAAAAAAAAGAATTAAAAATTGAATATGAAAAATTATTTGATGATGAAATAAAAAAAATAAAATATATAGAAGAAGGAATAAATGAAATAAATATAAATAAAAGATTATTTAATGAATTTTTATCATTTATTGGAAAACATATTATAAGAATAATAATATTATTTATTTCAATTTTTTTAAATGGATTATGTATAGGAATGAAATTTTTTATATTATGTAAATCTATTATTGCATTATCAGACTCAGTTTTAGGTGATTTAGAAGATTATGGAATGATTTGGGGATGTTCTTTTATTTTACTTTCAATTTTTCATTTTTTTATTACTTTTGCTGATAATTTTTTATTTGAAAATATTGTTAATTTATTCTGTTTTGAAATTAGATATAAAATTTTTCTTAAATTTTTTCAATTACCTTTAACTTATTTTGATACTACAATTAATATTCATAAAAATATTAAAATAAAAAATGAAGATATTGAATATTATTTTAATGCTTTTAGAGATTGTATTAAATCTTTTGGGGTTTTTGTTATTTGTTTTCCTATTTCTTTTTATTTTGAATGGAAAATAACTTTAATGGGATTATTATTATCAATTATTTATTTATTATGTTATTATTTTTATTGTAGAATTTCAAATAATTTATTTTATATTGAAAAAGATATTGATAAAGAAAAAAATTATATTAATAATTTTAATGAAAATATTAAATCAATATATACATATAATTATATAAAACCAATTTTTAATAATTTTGAAAAGTTAATAATAAAAAATAATAATAAGATAATAAAAAGTTTATTAATTCAATCAATTATTAAATTAATATGTTATTGTTGTATTTTAATTATATTTTGTTTAATTATTCATTTTAGTGGTTTACTTATTAAAAATTATCATTTATCTTTTCCTGATTTATTTTTTTCATTAACATTAATTTTTTGTATGAGTATAAATTTAAAACCAATAATATTGATGTTTATTAAATATAAATATATTAAAAATTCAATTGGAAATATTATATCAATTTTAAATGAAGAATGTAATTTTAATATTTTGGAAGAAGATAAATCAAATAAAATAATAAAGGAAATAAAAGGAAAAATTGAATTTAAAAATGTCTCATTAAACAATCCAAAAAATCCAACAGAAAAAATATTAAATAATATATCATTTACAATAGAAGAAGGAAAAAAAATATGTTTTATTGGTTTAGATAATGAAGCAAAAAAGCATATATTATATTTAATATGTGGTTTATATCAAATAAATGAAGGTGAAATATTAATTGATGGAGAAAATATTTATAAATATAATTTAATTGAATTAAGAAAACAAATTGGTTTATTAATTAAAAATCATGATCCAATATTTAATGGAACAATTTATGATAATATTTCTTATGGTGATTTAAAAAAAGAAAAAGAAGAAATTGAAAATATTTCTAAAATTTGTGAAATATCAAATTTAATTTTTGATAATCAAACTATTAAAAAAGAAAATGTTTCTGAAGATTTAGAACAAAAAATAAATATTACTAAAATTATGATTAAATCTCCTCAAATTTATTTAATTGAAGGAGATTTTATTTCAAATAAAGAATTAAAGATAAAATTAAATGATTTTATTAATAATAAAACTTCAATTACTATATTAAATAAAATTGATGAAAATATGGATGAATTTGACTTCATATATTTAATTCATAATGGTAAAATTGTAGAAGAAGGTATTCATCAAGAATTAAAAAATAAAAATGATAAATATTCTAAATATATTTCTTTTTCTTCTTAAAAAATAAATAATATTTAAATACTATAATATTTTTTATATGTAAAAAATTAATTATAACTATTTCCTTTTAAAATTAAATAATTAAAATATAAATAGATAAGAATATATTATATAATTAAAATTTAAAAATTATATTATATTTTTTTATATATAAAATTTTATATTATTATTAATCTATCCAACAAATTATAATACAAAAAAACAAAAATTTTTTTATTTATAAGAAGAACAAATTAATACAAATTTGGTTATTAAAATTAATTCAATAAAAATATATAAAAATCATATATAAAATATTAATCTAAAAATAATAAAATTTTTTGAATGCAAAACAACCATTTTTTCTTATATTTTAAAGATAACCTTCTTAAAATTGCAGCAATAAAACAAGTCCCAAAAGGTTGAAATAAATCAATTCCATAAGAAATTAAAGAACTTTTAATTAAATTTTTTTGACTATTTTTATAAACAGCACAAAATGCTGTAATATAATACCAATAAAATAACATTACAATAAAAGATATAGTAAAATAACAAGAAAATTTAATTTTTAACATATGAATTGTCTCATTACATTCTCTAAAAAATTGAGATTTTTTTTTCCCTTTTTTTATTTTTAATGAATGTCTAGTTGATATTAAATATTCTAAAAAAGCAATGAAAATATTAGTAATTAAAACAGATAAAATTGATTTTGGTAATTGAACCAAAAAAGAAATTTCACCTTCTCTATAAATTTTAGAAATATATCTATCAGTATAAAAAAATGCATTAAAGAAAAAATCTGTCATTTCAGTTATTATAAAAATGGAAACTTTTAATGAACGAAAAATTACATTTTGTTTAAAGAAAACACATAAAATTATATGTTTTGTAAATACATAATCCATATATATATTTATAATATCTCTTTTATCAGTTTCTAATGCTTCTAAATATGTCATTTCATCAAATATTTGTATTGTTTTTTTTATTTCGTCATTTTTATTATTTGGCTTTTTTATTTTTGATAAAGTTGTTGTATTTGAATTTAATAATGATAAATGAATTCCATTTTTTTTTGCTTTTTTTATTTTTATTCTTAAACTTTTCATATCTTCTTCATTTAAATAATTATTTTTTAAAAGAAATTTATCTTGAGTTTTCTGATTTGATGATGAATTATTCCTTTCATCATTAGGAAAAATCATCTTATCTGTTCTTTGATGATTTATATTTGAATTATTTTCATGATTTAAATTATTATTATTATTTTTTATAATATTTTCTATATTATCATCTTGATTATAAATTAAACTTCTTCTTGTACTTTTATTAATAAAAATATTTTGAAAATCTTTATCTTTATTCTTATTTTTCTTTGTTATTATTGGAGGATTTCCCCCTTTCATAATTTTATTTATTTCTTTTATTAAAGGTTTCATACCATTAATACAATAGTAAATAAAAATCAATATTTCAATAAAAATTAATCCAATACAAATAAAACTTCCAATATTAATTTTAATTTCTTTTTTATTAAAAACTAAATTATAACAATATATAACTTCAAAATTAGAAGAAACTACTTCATTAGAAAAATAATCAATTTCTTCATTTTCATACAATTCATCAATATCAATTTTAACAGGACAAGCACATTCAACTCTATAATTATTAAAATCAATATTTAAATAAGTACAATGTTCATTACAAAAAGATATATTTTTATAATAATCAGTTCTTCTATCTTTTAAAATAACATCACTTCCATTTTCTGAAGTAAAATTTGTACATAATTCATTATAAAATGAATCATTTACATTAAATAAATCTATTCCATATGTTTCTCTTATATTTTTTGCTAAATTTAAATTTAAGTCTCCTTCTTTATCATATCCAGTTAAATTTATATTTATTGCATAATTTACTTTTATATTTAAATTTGAACAAATTGATAAATCTATTTTTTGATTTGATTCTGGATTAAATAAGATATATTCTATTTGATTTGTTAATTTATTATTTCTTATATATTCAAATTTACCTATTATTAATTGGGAATTTTCATTTATGTTCCATGCATATTTTATTACATGAAAACATTCTTTAAAATCTATAAAAGTTAAATTATTTTGATATGCTATTTCTTTCATTTCTTCTTGTGAATTTTCAGAACTATCATATATTTGAAGAATAAATGTATTTGATTTTATTGGTATATTTCTTGGTAATGTTGATATTACATTTTCTATTTCAGAAATATTAAAATCAACAAAAAATTCATTTTCCATTTAAAAAAATTGAAATAATAATAAAAAAACTAATTTTTTATTATTAAAAAAAAAACCAAATTAATCATAAAAAAAAAAAATAAAAAAAATTAAATTTATATAACTTAACTTAAATAAAAATAAAAATGAATTATCAAAACTACTATAACTATCCTCCTTCAGAAAACGGTTCTCCCTCATATAATCAATCATATAATCAATCATATCGTCAATCAAACACTCCAGCATCTTCTCGTATTCAATCATCAAATACATCAAAAACAAATACATACTCAAATTACCCATCATCAAACGAAATTCAAAATTTCCAAATTTTAAAACGTGTTCCACAAACTCCAATACAAAAAAATTACCAACCACCAATTCAATTAAATCAATTTAATTATTCTCCAAATCCAAGATCAATTGATGATAATATAAATGAACAAATTGCAAAATTAAGAAATGATGTTAATAGACAATATATGGAAATGAGTAATTTATTAGGAAAATTAAAAATGGATGTTGTAGAAGCAAATCAAATGAGAAATGAAGCTGAAAGAGAATTACAATATATAAGAGAGGAAGTTATGAAAAGTAAAATGAATAAAATTTTATATGAGAATAAATTAGGGAAAGTTTTAGAAAAATATGCCCCTTATAATAATTTACATATTAATATAAGAGACACTGATCCTTTATATTCATTACAAAATACAAGAAAAGATTTAAAAAGTCAAAGTGATTTAATTTATTCAACTGATATGATTAATGAAGGAAATGTTAATAGAGTAAGACAATTAAGTGCTCTTGCACAAGTTGGTCAAAGTCTTGTTGGGGAAAGTGAGTTTATTCCTATTAATGATAATAATAATGGTAATTATTCATATAATAATAATGGTAATAGGAATGGGAATAGTAAATTTAATAATTATAATAACAATTTTAATTTAAATAATAATGATGGGAATGATTTTAATTTGGGAAATAATAAAAATGGAAATAATAATTTGGATACAAATTCTTTTGGGAAAGGGAATAGTAATTTAGATAATAATTCTGGGAATAATGATTTTAATATTAATAATGATAATGATAATGATAATAATAATAATAATAATAATAATAATAATAATACAAATGATATTCCTCCTAATTTAGAAAATTAACTTTTGTAATAATTATTTTTATATTATAAAGAGCTTTAAATATTTTAATTATTTTATAAAATTTTTTTTTATAATTGAAATTTTTTCTTAATCATATGATTTAAATATTTAAATGAATACAGAGTAAAAGAAAATATTTAAAATCTTGAAATTCTATTTTATTATTAACTACTTTTTATATATAAATGAATATTTAATAATGATGCTCATATTATCATTATCGTTTTTGAAGCTTTTGAAATATTCCAGTTTACTTACAAAAGCTACTGTTTCAATATCAGATATTTTTTTTGCTGTCCAAGCTGCAACAATATTAGCTTCATCGAGTTTTGTACAAGCAATAAATAAATCACTTTTTTCTATAATCTCCATACCACCCATATACGGCACTAACACATCAGGCACCTTCACAGCCCCATTTTTTTGTTGATAATTTTCCATAATAGCAATTATAGTTCTACCTACTGCCAAAGCTGAACCATTTAAAGTATGAACAAAATCCAATTTTCCATCACTAGTCCTTCTATATCTAGCATTCATTCTTCTAGCTTGAAAATCCCAACAATTGGAACAACTTGATATTTCTCTATAGGTATTTTGCGCCGGCAACCAAACTTCGTGGTCATAGGTCTTTGAAGAACCAAAACCCGTATCTCCACTACATAGAAGCATAACTCTATAGGGTAGTTTTAAAAGTTGTAATATTTCATTTTCTATACCATTCATACGATCATGCTCTTCTATGGATTTATCTGGTGTTGTTATAGATACCATTTCTACTTTTTTAAATTGGTGTTGTCTTAACATTCCTCTGGTATCTTTTCCAGCGGATCCCGCCTCACTTCTCCAACAAGCAGTGTAGGCCGTTAATCTAAGCGGTAATTCTTTTTCTTCTATTATTCTACCATTTAACCAATTTGTCATTGTTACTTCACTAGTAGGAATTAACCACATATTTTCTGTTGTATGGTAAGCATCTTCGGCAAATTTTGGTAAATTACCAGTACCAAACATAGCCTCTTCTTTTACAAAAAATGGAATAGAAGTTTCTCTATAACCATATTTCCCAACTAC
>JAJJLH010003012.1:0-10350 GCA_023806865.1 Isotricha sp. YL-2021a | reverse complement strand
TTTATTATTTCCTTTTGCTTCTCATCTAAATGAAATGTATTCTTAAATAATAATTGAGATATATCTAATATTTTTATTTCCATATTTTTAATTATATTATATAAAATAAAATAATCTTCTTTGATTACATTTTTGCAATTATTAAATGATAAATCAATTGAATATAAAACACTGTCACTATTTATTTTCTCATTATTAATTTCAATTTTTTTGGTTTTATTTAATATTTTTAAAATATTTTCAAAATTATGAAATTGATTATTATAAAAAGAAATTTTTGATAGATTAAATAATGGTAAAGTTTTTAATAATTCTTTAGTTTGATAATCTTCAAATTGACAATTATAAAAATATATTTCTTGTAATATTTTATTTTTTGTTAAAGCATGAAATATTTTTTTTCCTAAAAAGTTATTAAAATTTACTTTATTAAAGGATAATATTTTAATTAGACAATATCGACTTTTTAATAATTCAATTAATGCATATAAAGAATTAATGTTAATTTGAATTTTATTTAAATATAGTTCTTCAATTTTACATTTTTTTATTTCATATAATCTTTTCATTTGAATAAATAAATAAGATAATTTATTATTAAGTAATTTATTAAAATTTAAATTTAAAATTTTCAAATTTGGAAAATATTGAATTAATAAAGATAAATGATAACAAAAAATATCATCAAATTTAAGATTTCTTGATAAATCTATTTTTTCTATATTAAATATTTCATGATTATTGATTCCAATTTTGAAAAATTTAAATGAATTTGAATCAGAAAAAGCTAAACTTAAATCTAATTCTTTAATTGTTTGAATATAATTAATATTTTGACCAAGATAAAAAAAACCTATTTCACCTAAATTATTTTCACTTAAAGAAATTTTTGATATATTTGGAATATATTTTGATGCTTCAATTAAAATTACCATATAATTCATTTCATTATTTAAACATGATAAATCATATACAAATCCTTTTTCTTTATTAATTTTATACAAGCGAGAATCTAAAGTTTTTTGAATTATACAAACTAATATAATAAAATCATATAATATATTAAATGGATTACTTATTATTTTTCTTTTTACAAATTCTAAATATTTTTCAATTTCTTTTTCATTTTTTGATAATTCAATTAATTTTTTTATTTTTGATATTTGAATATAATTTAATAGAAAAATTAAAGGTTTAATATTTATATTAATATTTTGATAAAATTCATCTTTAAGAAAAAAATCAAAATCATTATTTAAAATATTATCAATTCTATTATTTTCCTCATTTGGATATGTGAATTTAGAAAAAAAATCATTTAATTCTTTATTTAAAAACCCTGTTTTAATTTGAATAAATTTATTTTCTTTGATTTCATCATAAAATTTTTTAAAATTCAATGAAAATAATTCATTAATTGTTTCCTTTTCATTAAATATAAATATAGAATTAAATATTATAATAAGACAATATTCAATTTCATAATAATTTGAATTTTTTTTTATAATATTCTGAATAATATCAATTGAATATAATGTAGATGATATATCCAGTATATTTGCATTAATTAATTTATTAGTTTCTTTATTTAAAAAGATTTTGCATAACTCATAATATAATGGTTTATTGAGTTCCATTTTATATTTTCTGATATTTATCTAAAAATTTAACTATATTAATAATCTTAAAATTATTTTTATTCATTTTTATCTAAATAATTTATGTAATTGAATTTAAATGAATAATGAAAATAAAAATTATTCGAAATTGCCTCAAGTTTTCAAAGATTATAATGAAATATCAGAAGAGCAATCTCTAAAAAATAAAGAAAATAATCATTTAAAAAATTCAAAAGGAAAATTATTTTTAAATATATTCAAAAAAATAATAGAAATCATTAAAAATTTTAAAACCCAAATTCTTCTAAATATTCTAATAATTTTATTTCTTATTTATTCAATAAAATTTTATTTATTAAGTTTAGAGGGTTGCCAAGGAAATAGAGAAAGATGTTTAGAAGGACCAAAAGCAATAAAATTTTTTCATAAATTAGGTTTATATTTATTTTTTTCTGTTTTGTTATGCTCAATTATTACAATTTTATCAATCAATGGAATTATATTTAAAATTTATTTATTAATTGAATTAATCATTTATAATATTTTTTTTATTGTTTTTAAAGGAAGTGATTTAGATGAACATGGTTCATATAATACTATGGCATTTATTTTTTTATTTCCTTTTATAAGTTTTGAAATTGAAATTATTTATTTATTGATTAAATCAATAAAAAATAGAAATAATAAATTAAAGTATTTTTGTATTTTTATTTTAGTTTTCCCATTTTTTTATTATATTTATGGAACAAATAAAGGATGTAAAGAATGGAATTATGGATTAAATAATATTAAAATAAAAAATAATAAAAATGAAGATAAATGTTATATTGAAAAACCTACAAAATGTTTTATTTATTTATTTGATGGTTTTTTTGATTTTACTTTAATTACAGGTAGAAAATGTAATTCATCAAAAAAAGAGAAAAAATTATTACTATCATTTCTGTCAAATAATCTACATAATTATACTGAATTTGCATATCCAAATACTATTAAATTCCCTTTTGGAGATATGCAAAATCCTAACTATTTACAAAATTATATTTTAGAAAATATATATAATCCAAAAGATAAAAATGCAAAATATTATACTGAAAATCCAGAAATAATTTTAAAATTTGATAAAAATGGAAAAGGGAAAATTACAATGAAAATAACTCCTAATGAAACATTAATAAAAGAAAGAAGAGAATTATCAAAAAAAAGTGAATCTAAAATAAAAAATATATTAATAATGTATATTGATTCGATATCAAGAAATCATTTTAAAAGAAAATTACCATTAACTTCACAATTAATCGAAAAATATCTATATGAAAAAAAAGGAAAAAATTCAAAGAAAGAAAAAAATAAAAATTTTAATTCATTTCAATTTTTAAAATATCACAATTTCAAAGCAATAACACAAAAAAATGTAATTCCAATGTTTTATGGAAATTCAAATAAAATAACAAATCAAATAAACATATTAGAAAACATAAAAAAAAATGGTTTTATAACCGCACAAAGTATTGATTTATGTTCTTTAGAATTATATGATTTAGGAGGAAATTATAAAATTGATGTTCCTTGGAGTAAATTTGATCATGAAAATCAAGTTTTATTTTGTGATCCAAATTATAATAATCCAGATGAAAATTTTAATCCTTTTAATGGACCTTTTTCAATTATTAAAAGATGTTTATATGGTAAAGAAGTTAATGATTATGTTTTTGATTATGGTTATCAATTTTTAAAAGCTTATAAAAATGAAAAAAAATTTTTAAGATTAGGTTTTCAAGAAGGACATGAAAGTTCTTTGGAATTAATTAAATATATTGATTTAAAATTGAAAAATTTTATTCAATTTTTTATTGATAATTACTATGATAATGATTCAGTTATTTTTATTATAAGTGATCATGGAAATAATATGGTTAGTTTACATAATTTAATTAAAAGTAATGATTATTTTATTGAAAAGACTTTGGGTACTTTATTTATTTTTTTACCTAAAAATGATATTTTTGATAATTATTTTGATAATTTATATTATAATCAACAAAAATTAGTTACACCTTATGATATTTTTTTTTCTTTGTGTTATCTTATAGATGTTGATGGTAATGGTGATAAAAATAAGGGACAAAGTCTTTTTCAAAAGATTAATGGATTGGAAAGATCATGTGAAAATTATAATGATTTTGATGATAAAAAAGATTGTCATTGTATTAATTATTAATTCAAAAATATTATTAATTAATATTTTTCCAAATAATATAATTAAATTAAATATATTTTCAATTTTAATGATAAAATAAAAATAAAATAAGTAATTAAAAATTAAATAATTTCTATAAACTTATGTGACTTTTTGAATTTCAAAATATTTAAATAAAAATTTCAAAATATTAATTTTTAAATTTAGTTTAATTATAATTTTATTAAATAATTAATTCTTATTTATATTAACTTCTGAGCTGGAGTATAATCATAGGTATCTTCTAATTCATTTGCACGAATTTTCCTAAATACTTTTTTTCTATTCTTTATTAAAAAAACTGTTAATATTATAATAATAATAATTAATATTAAATAAATGATATAATTAATAAAATATAGTGGAAATTCCATATTTTTTTTTTGAGTATATAGTCCAATTATTTTTTTATCATAATTATAAATTAATTGATATTTTTTAAGAAAAATTTGACCTAACTTCCATTTGTCTATTTCTTGCCCAAAATGAATTAAAAAAATTATTTTATCTTTAGAAAATTTCCTAAATAATTCCTTTCCTTCAAATATAAAAGTAAAATTCAATAATTTATTAAATAATAATAATTTAGGAAATTTTTTAACATTAATATCATTATCACAAATATAAATCGTTACATTTTCTTCTCCAATATTAATTTTTTTTTCACATTTACTGTCTTCAAAATATTTATTAAAAAATATATTGTCAATCATTTTTTGATAAGAAGAAGTAGAAACCAAACCATAATAACTTAAACTTAAAATTCCTTTATTTTCAAATATAATTTCTTCATTTTTTTCATGTGAAATATTATAAAAATTTAAATGCCAATCTGTATTAATATTATTTTCCATTACAAAGTATTTTTCATCATAATTTGAAACATCATATTCATGTGGCATTCCTCCTAAAATTAATTTACCATTATTATCATCTGTAAATTCAATTGTAAAATCATATGAATTTATTAAATTTTTTTTTTTTAATTGCATTACAAAATTATTATTATATCCAGATATTATTATTAATGAATGTAAACCAAAAAAATTTTTTTTCTTTTTTTTTATAAAAATATCATTATCTATATTTTGATAAATATATTTTTCTATTTTTAATTCTTCATTTATTCCAGTGTTATTTTTTAAATTTGTTATTTGTAAATATATTTTATCTTGATTAACTTGTGATTGAAAATATTTATTCCTATAAAGAATTGTACCAATATAATTTAAAAGTATTGAACTTTTTGGTTTAAATTGTTTTTGAATAATAAGTGATTGCATTTCAAAAGTTATTGTTAAACTAATATTTTCAGAATTATTTCCAAATTTTATATTTGTATATATATCTATATCAATATATTCTGAAAAATCATTTAAATTAGATGATTGTGATTTAAATAATGGTATTGAAAATATTTTAGATAGATTTATTCTCTTTATCAAAAATAAAAGATTCAATAATAAAAATTTATGATAAAACATATTTTAAAATAATGTAATATAATATTTATAATCAAAAAAAAAATAAAAAAATTTTCAATCAAATGATTTAAATAATATTATTAATAAAAATTTAAAAATTCTTCAAAATAATAAATAATAAAAACCTAAGAAAAAAATCTTATTTAGTAACTTCATGAATAGCTTTAGCAACAAAATCAATATTACTTTCATTTAACCCAGCAACATTAGCTCTCCCACTATCAAGTAAATAAATATGAAACTTTTCCCTTAAATCCTTAACTTGTTCCTTACTTAATCCAGTATAAGAAAACATTCCATTTTGTTCACCAATAAAACTCCAATCTTTAGTAGAACCAAACTCCTTTAATTTACTAATTAACTTCATTCTCATATTTTTAATCCTTTCAGCCATACTTTTCAATTCATCCAACCAGCTTTTAGTCAATTTCTCATCACTCATAACAATAGATGCAAGATAAGCTCCAAATTTAGGAGGATTTGAATATTCTCTTCTACCAATATTAGCTAATTGACTTTTAACTGCTATTGCTTCTTTTTCACTTGCAGTAACTACACTAAGGCATCCTACTCTTTCACCATATAATCCTAAATTCTTAGCAAATGATTGACATAATAACATAGGTAAACCTGATTCAGCTATTAAACGAGGTGCATATGCATCATTCTCAGGATCACCTGTAGCAAAACCTTGATAAGCCATATCAATTAAAGGAACTATTTTCTTCTTTTTTAAAATTTCTACCATTTCTTTCCATTCATCTTTACTCAAATCACAACCTGTAGGATTATGAGCACAAGCATGGAAAACAACAATAGAATGATCATTAATATTATCAAATTCCTTTTTCAATTCATTAAAATCAACACCTTTCTTCTCATCATTATAATATTTATAATATTTAGGAATTAAAGCAGCACCTTTAGCAATAGCTAAATGATTACCCCATGTTGGATTAGGAACATAAATTTCTTTTGATAATGTATAAAAATCACTTAAAAATTTCATTCCTATTCTAATTGCACCAGTTCCACTTATTGATTGAATTGCTGCTATTCTTTTTTCTTTTAAAGGTGTTGAATTTTTAGAATAGGCAAATTCAAGAGCATGATCAATAAATTTTTGAAATCCTGCCATTGGTAAGTATTCATGATCTACATTCATTTCATGATATTTTAGAACCGCATCTTTTATACATAGGAATTTGTGAGGTTCACCATTTTCGTCACGGTATACACCAATTGTAAGGTTTACCTTTTTTTCTGCTGGGTCGTTTTGGAAAGCACGGTTTGCTCCGAAGATTGCATCAGGAGGTGCTTCTTGGATGTCTTTGAAGATTGAATCTGACATTTTTTTTTTATTTTTTATTCTTTTTACGAACTTTTTTATAGGATTTGATAGGATTTTTTATATTTTTTTTCTATATTGATTTTTTTTATATGTTTTTTGTTTTTTTTTTTGCTTTAGATTTTTTGGTTATTTTTATAATTTTTTATGGATTATCTAAGTTTATAAAAGTTTTTTTTTATTTTTATTTTTGAATTTATTTTTCTTTTGAAATTCTGAGAGGGATATTTGATAAGTTTAATCAAATTTTATTTCTTGATGAAATATTGTAAATTATAAAATTATAATTTATTTCATTTTCATTATTTTTAAATATAAAAAATTTAAAAGCATTTTATTTTTGAATTATTCATTTAATTTATATTAAATACTTATATTAATTTTACATTTAGAGTTAAGTTAATTTTATTTATCAAAGAAAATTTAATTGTTGTAAATTTGGATAGTTTGATTTACATAATAATTTTAAAAAATTTAATTAATTAAATTTTCTAGAAATAATTTTTTTACAATACCATTTATCATTAAATAATAATATTATTATTTATTAAAAAATAAAAAAAATAATTTTAATTATATTAAATGGAAATAAACAATAATAATCAATCAGAAAAACAAAAAATGTTAAAAGGAGTATATTTTAATTTTTTTGATCCTATTCTTCAAAAAGAAAATTCATTAGCTCATAAAAAATGTATGGAATATAATAAAACAAAACCACAAGAAGAAGAAAAAAGAAAAACTATATTAAGCTCTTTAATAAAAATTGAAGAAAATTCCAATTATTTTATTTCAAAAGATTTATTTTGTGAATTTGGTTATAATATAATAATAAAAAACAATTTTTTTTCATTATTCAACATAACATTTATAGATTATAATAAAATATCATTTGGAAATAATATTTTAATAAATTCAAATTGTTCTTTTTACACATTAATTCATCCATTGGATTATAATGAAAGAAATAAAGGAATAATGTGTTCAAAACCAATTTCAATTGGAAATAATATTTATTTTGGTTCTAATGTTTGTATTTTACCTGGAATAAATATTGGAAATAATGTAATTATATTTGATGGATGTATTGTTAGTAAAAATATTCCTGATAATAGTTTTGTTTATGGAAATCCTTGTCAAATTGAATTTATTGGAGAAAATTTTAATAATGAAAATAATATTTTAGAATTAATAAATTTATTAAAAAATGAAAATTTTAATTTATGTTATGAGTATAATTTAAATTATAATGAAGATGAAAGAAATAAATTTATAAAAGAAAAATTTAATTCAATTTCAAATGATGAATTTTACTTAATGGAAAGATTAAATTTCTTAAATGGAAAAAAAATTTCAATTGGAGAAGATTTTTATTCAAATTACAATTGTACATTAATAGACACATCAGAAATTGAAATACAAAATTCAACAATGTTTGGGCCAAATGTAACATTAAACACAATAACAATAAAAAAAGAAAATGAAAATTATAAAATAAAACATTTACCAATTAAAATAGGAAATAATGTTTGGATTGGAGGAAATGTAAATATAATAGGAGGAATAAAAATAGGAAATAATAGTGTAATTGGGGCAGGTTGTTTTGTTAATATTAATATATGTGATAATTGTGTTGTTATTGGAAATCCTTGTAGAATTTTAAGAATTTTTGATATAAAAAAAATTGATTATTTAAATTTAAATGATGAAAGAAGTCAAAAAGAAAAAATGTTAAATGAAGAAATTCATTATTCTGATGATAAAGAATTATGTAATGATAGAGAAAAAAGTTTTCTTATTTGTCATAAATTTAATTATTCTGATAATAATGATAGAATTAAATATTTTGATAATTTTTTTAAAAATGATAATAATAAAAATAATAAAGGAATTAATATTATTCCTTTTTTTAATTGTGATTATGGATATAATGTAAATTTTAAAGGTGATAATTTTATTAGTAATTGTAATTTAATACTTCTTGATATTTGTGAGATTAGTTTTGGAAATAATTGTTTTATTGGACCTAATTGTTCTTTTTACTGTCCTTATCATCCTATTGAAGATATTGAAGGAAGAGAAAATGATATTGAATATGGAAAAAAAATAATTATTGGAAATAATGTTTGTATTAAAGGTAATTGTGTTATTTTAACTGGAGTTAAAATAGGGGATAATTGTGTAATAGGTTATGGAAGTATTGTTACAAGGGATATTCCTTATAATTATTTTGCTTATGGTAATCCTTGTAGAATTAAAACAAAAATTAAATAAATATGTTTAATTGGTAATTTATTTGTATTAATTTTAATATAAATATAAAAAATTCAATTTTTTTTATTTATGATTATATTAATAATAATCAAAATAACATACATAATAGAATTGAAATTTTTTTCCAAAATATTACATCATCCTTATGATATTTTATTTATTAATTTCTATGATAAACTTCATCAGATGATATTAATTATTATTATTTAAACAAATATAATTTATTTTTATTTTAAATCATAAATATTGTTGTCTTAAATAATTCATTTTTTTAAATAAGAAATTATTGTATTAACAAATTTTTCAATTATCCATTTCATTACATTTGAATATTCCTCACAAATTTATTTATATTAAAATTTAACATATATTTGATCCATCAACCAAGTCTTTATTAGGAATATTAATCTTATTTTTTTATATTCATTCAAATTTATAAAATAAATGAAATTTTCTCCATCAATTAATAATAAATCATTACTTATCATATAAAATCAGAAAGCTTTTATATTTTCTATAATTCATTATTTTTTTCTTTTATTTAAATCAAAGAAATTAGTTCCACTCCAATATCAAACAAATCTCTTATTGAATATGCAATTTCATTTTTTTTTGTTTCAATTATATTTTTATCATCACAAGTAATAAAAATTGAATAATATTTTTTATATTTTCTACCTTCTTTAATATAAAAATAATTGTTTTATCTTTTCAACCTGAAAATAATTAATTATTTGAAAGTTATAATATTTTATAAATTGAATGAAAATGTGTATTCATTATTTATATTATTTCATATTCATTTCTTTAATATTAAATAATTTTTTGAATAATGAACTGTTCATGATACTAAAATTCACATCTTTTATTAAATCAAACAAATAACATTAAATTGATATTCATTAATAATTATATTATGTTAATAAGTCTCTTTATTATAAATTATAAGTGATTTATTTCTTTAACCAGAAACAATTCTTCTATCATTTAAAATAGTTAAGCAAGATATACTTCTTATGAGTAAATTGAATGTAGTTATATGAGTTTTTAATTTAAGATTTTGATTTACAATTTTATCTTTATTCATTTTATGATTAAAACTTTTTTTATTATTTTTTAATTAAATATTTTATATTTTAGAGCAAAATATAATATGAAGTTAAATTATTTTCATATTATAATATCTTCTGAGTTTTAGTAATTAAAAAAATATTTTTCCTATTATCATTTAATAAAGGGATAGTGATTGAATTATAATTTATATATTATTTTTATATTTTTCAAAATTATTAAAATATATTATTAAATATAGTCAATTAACGATTAATGAATTGTGTTTTCTGTAACTTATGATGCAATGACATTTAATAAAAAAAAAATATATTT
>JAJJLH010003011.1:0-10351 GCA_023806865.1 Isotricha sp. YL-2021a | reverse complement strand
ATTAATATTATTTTGTATATAATTTTTAATTTCTTTAAGAGCTTTATCATATTTTGATTTATCTAAATAATTTAAAATATTAGTTATTTTTATATTATTTTTTTGTTGAATATTAAAATAACTATTATGAGTATGTAAATTTGATATACTTTGTTTATGAGGTGTTAATTTACTTTTATTTTTATATGCTAAATATTTAAAATAAAAAAATACTTTTTAAGTTAATTTGTTTTATCATTTATTTATTAATAATTAAATTTCTTTTTTTCTTAATTAAAACATAAACATCCATATAGAAAAAATTTTTTTAAATAAAAATGAAAAATTATATTTATTTTAAAAATAAAAAACATAAAAAAAAATATAATTTATTTACCGCCATCAATTTTATTTAGCAAATCAGCAGCATAATCAGGTGAATAATATTTAACAATATCATCAGGATAATAACCATTAATTTCATCAATAAGAGTTTTCAACTTATCATTAACTTTCGATTTCAATTCCTGAATTTTCTGCAAACCACCATTTTGTGCAAAATTCCTCATTTCAGTAGTATTACCTTTCAAATTTTTAATATACTGTTGTAAAATATGTTTTAATATTTTTTCAGGAGCAACATGTAATAAAGGTTCTAAAGCACTTAAATTAGAGCAATTATCAATAATTTTTTTTAAAGCATTTTTAGCTTTTAATTTTAAATCATCAGTAGAATTAGGATCCATATAATAATAAAGCATTAAACTTAAAACATTAGCATCAGAAACTTCTTTAGCATGTTTTGGACTATGTCTACCAATATGACCTAAAGCATAACATGCTGCACTTTTAATATGTTGATGAGGTTCATTTTGTAAAGCATCTCTCAATTGAGAAATTGCTTTAGCTTGAATAACTGACATTGCTAAATCATCTTTAAATGCTGCTATAAAACCTAATGATAATATACCATATAAACGAGGATCTCCTTTTATATTTGTTATAAAATCTACTATTATTCCTGGTCCACCTGCTGAGACAATTGCTTGTGCATTTTCTGGACTTTTATTTACTATTTCACATACACAAAATGCTGCATTTTTTTTTACTATATCATCAGGATCTTTTAAACAATTTAATAATTTTTGAGGATTATTTATTTTTGCCATTACTTGAGTAGCTAAATCAGATGAATGTTTAGTAATATTACCTAATAATTGACATATATTTCTTTTTAATTGTGTATCATTATATGATAAAAAAAATATTATAGTATCTAAACCATTTTCAGCAACAGGTTGTGCTAATTGTTCATTATGTTGACATATATATGATAAAGTTTGTGCTGCTGCTCTTTTTAATAAAATTTCAGGTTCTTGTAAACATAAAATTAAACTATCAACTGCTCTAGCTTCAACAACTTGTAAACTTAAATTAGCATTATGTTTAGAAATATAACCCAAAGCCCAAGCAGCAGCTTCTTTAACAGAAGGATCAAATTCATCTAAACATTGAACTAAAGGATCAAGTGCTCCACATTTAACAATATCATCTGCTAATTGAGGACTATGTTTTGCAACTGATTTAAAAACATAACAAGCAGCTTTTTTAAAAAATCTATTTGGTTTAGCAAGTGAATAAATTAATTGTTGAATAATATCATTTTGAACAACACTTTCTGCAAGTTCTTCACTATAATTTGCTAATCTTCCAATTGCTAAAGCTGCACTTTGTTGAATTGATGGTACACTATCTAATAATAAAGGACGTAAAAGTGACATTACTCCTGCTGCATGGAGTGCTTCTATATTTTGAGGACGAGATGCTAATTCTGCTATACTTTGAACAAATGATATTCTTGCTTTTTGATATTCTTCAAATGGTTGTAGAACTGCTCTTGACATTTTAATAAGTTATTAATTAATTAATTATTAATTTTTTTTAAAATGTATTATGCTATTATCATAATTTTATAATATGAAAGTATTTATGATTTATTTATTCTATTTTGTTTTATTTTTATTATTACAACATCCTCCTTGATGTTTAGTATTATTTTGATTATCTATTTTTATTCCTTTTTTATTGTCTTGAATAACATCATTTTCTACATTTCCTTCTTTTTGATAATCATAATTAGGATTTAATAATTTTTGTGCAATATTTTCAAAAAGATTATTAATCCCAACATTTGATAAAGCAGAAGTTGTTTTAAAAATAGCATTTATTTCTTCAGCATATTTCTGAGCATCAATTTCATTAACTTCTTCTTTTTCATATAAATCACTTTTATTACCAACTAAAGCATAAATTACATCATTATCACAATTATCTTTAGTTTCATTATACCAATATTTTTGTATTTCTTGAAAAGATTTTAAATTAGTAATATCATAAACAAAAATAATAACTCTTGCATCTTTATAAAAAATTCTTGCAAGAGAACGATATTTTTCTTGTCCTGCTGTATCCCAAACATCAAATTTTAAACTTTCTCCGTTTATTTTTACTGTTTTTGAATTAAATTGTGCACTCAATGAAGATATACAATTTAAGTCAAAAGAATCATTTGTAAATCTTTGTATTATACTTGTTTTTCCTACTGCAGATTCACCTAATAATACTATTTTTATTGAATCTTCTTTTGACATTTTTTTATTTTTTATCTATGAAAAATTAAAAAATTGTATTTTTTTTGATAAATCTAAAAATAAAAAAATTTTAAAAAAAATAAATATCATTAATATTATTAAATATAATTAATTTATTTTATTTAATTTATCTAATGTTTTATCTATACAATCTCTTAAATTTGCTAATTCTTTTATATAATTTAATTTTAATAATTTTATTCTTTCAATGGATAAATCAATTAACTTATTATTAAAATTTGATATTTCTTCTTTTTTTAAAGTAGAACTTTCATTTAAATCAATTGAAACAATAGGTAAAATTCTTTCATCAATATTTGAACTTTTTTTAGTTTTATGACTATATATATTATTATTAATTTTAAATTTATTTGCTTCTTGTATTATACTAGTATTATGATTTATTGTATGATTTGAATTAAATTTCTTTTCATATTGTATTAATGTATCTTTATGCTTTTTTGGAATAAGTGAAATTGAACGATGCTTAAAAAAATTTTCAGATAAAATTAATTTATTTTGATTTTTTGGATAAAAATTATTTTGACTTTGAATTAAAATCAAAGACATTAATTTATTTAAAAAAAATTAATAAAAAAACAATTTTAAATAAAATATTCTATTCCTTAAAATTTAAATAATTTTTTTTTATTTTATTAATTCAATATCATAAAATACCAATTTCCTAATGTTCATCTAAATCAGGTTTAAAATCCCATCCATTTAAACTATCTTCATCCGAATTATAATCTTCATCATCTTTCAAAGTTTGTTGTAATTTAAGCATAGCCATAGTATCATTCATATTTTTAATTTCATTATCTTCAAATTTTTTAATTTCTTCTTTAAACCATTTATCAGGAATTCTCCAAGCTTTAATCATTTTATCTTTACTAGCAGTAATTAATAATTTAGTATCATAAAAATAATTCATTTTAGTTATTGCTTTCTCATGTGCTTTCCATGCATAAATTACTTTTCCAGTTTTTAAATTCCATATTAAAATTCTTCCTATTTCATCTCCAGTAATTAATTGATTTTCTTCCATTATATAAATCACACATCTTAATTTTATTCCAGTTCCAAAATATGATATTTCCTTTATTAATTTTTCCTTTCCTGGAATATTCAATTCTAAAACTGTAATTTGACCATTAACATGAGTTGTAAAAATATAATTTTTAATAAAATTAATATCAAATCCTCTTATGCATTCATCACAAGAAGTTTGAATATTATTTAATAAAGTAGGTGGAAAATTTTCACAATGATAAATACTAATCATTCCATATTCATTAGTTAAAAAAATTCTTTGATTTCTTTTATCATAAAACATATTAGAAAATCCACAAGGTCCTTCAATTATTTCACTAGGATTATTTAAATAACCAATTTCAGTCACATAAAATTTTTTATCTAAAGAACAAGAATAAATAAAACCAGTTTTTGAATCATAAGCAAGACCAGTTACTCTTTTTTTATGAGGATTAAAATCAATATAAGGTTCATATTGACTGAAATTTGAATCAGGATTCATTTTATAAAATATTATTCTTCCATTATCTAATCCAATACAAACATTATTTGATTCTGAATCATAATTCAATGATCCTGTTTGTTGAGGATAACTTTGAGCATATAATTTTTTAAATTTAAATCCTTTATTATTATCAAATAATGCTTTAAATACTATAAATGAACCAACTGTAATATGAGATTCACTTTTTTCTTCCCAAGGTAAACTTACATTTGTTATATATGCATCTACTCTACTTGAAAATTGCATATCTGAACATATCATAAAAAAAATATCATTTTCTCTTAAATAAATAAAATCTCTTATTCCTAATGATGCAACATTTAAATATTCACTTAATTTTTCTGGTTTTGGAGAACAAATTTCTGGTGCTTGATTTTCTAAATCTAAAAATTCTTTAAAGTAATCATTTGACATTATATCTTTTCTAATACAACATTTTCTTAAAAATTTTTCTAATAATTTTTGTCTTTTTTGTAATCCATCAAATGATGTTACTTTAAACATTGATTGACCTTCTATTTCAGGAGGATCTGGTATAATAGATGCAATTTTTTGTTGAAAATTTATAAATTCATCAAATTCTTTTTCCATTACCCATTTTTTATTTGAATATAAATTTGTTATATTTACAATATAATAAGTTCCATTTTTTTGGTTTACTGCTTTTTCACTAAATGATGGAATTTGAATTTGTAATATTGAATTAATAAAAACATCAGACATTTTAAAATAAAAAATAAAACATAATAATAATAATAATAAATATTTATAAATAATAATTTTTTTAAAATTAAAAAAAAAACATAAAAAAAAAAAAATATTTATAAAAAATGAATCCAAACTATGTAGGAGAAAAACAAGCAATAGATTTAATAAAAAGTTTTAATCATCCAGACGTTGAGCAAAAAATATTAGCTCCAAATGAAGATAAAGGAACAAATCCAGTAGTAATTCTCTCAGAAAAACATACAGAAGAAATAGAATGTATAGCAGTATTTCCAGGAGGAAAATATTTTGTAAGTGTAGGTGATGATTATACAATAAAAGTTTTTAATTCAGATGGTACATTATTTACTTCTATTAAAAATGAACATAAAGATGTTATATCAAGTGTTGTAGTAATGAATGATTTTAAATTTGCTACTTGTTCATGGGATAAATCAATTAAAGTTTGGAAAATGAAAGGTAAAACTTTTATTTGTGAATGTACAAGAACTTTCGAATTAGATGAAACAACTGGTGAAGGTAAAGATGAAGAAAAAGAAGAACATTATGAACCTGTTTTAGATCCTTCAATGAATGATTTTCAACAAATTTTATTTTATGAATTTTGGGATAAAAAAGAAGATAAAGGAAAAAATATTAGTGATGATTTAAAAAAAGATGCTTTTGTTACTGCATCATTAACTGCTTATCATGATAAGAATCCTATTACTATTTATTCTATTGGTTATGATCAAACTTCTGGAATTAGTACTCTTGGAAATATTAAATTTCCTAAAGTTTCTACAATTGATAAATCTGAAACAATTGTTGACACACATGATGATAAAATTCAAAGTATTTTTAAATTTAATGAAAATACTATTATTTCATCTGGTTTAGATAAAAAATTAAAAATTTGGACTATTCAAAATAATCCTCTTGTTTTTATGAGAGATGGTAAAAATGTTAAAGTTGATGTTATTGAAGATGTTGAACCTGCATATTATCAAGGTAGTATTGTTAAAATTGATGCTAATAGAATTATTGTCGGAAGTGAAAGAAAAATACAAATTATAAATGTTAATTCAAAAAATAAAACTAATAAATTTGTTAATGATAATGCTTATAATATGCTTTTATTAAATAGTGGTTTATTATTAGTTACTGATCAAACTGAAAATATTAGATTATATACTTCTGAAAATTTAAATAAAATTTGTGATATTCATCCTAAAAAACCAAAAATAGAAGAAAAAGAAGATAATAAAGAAGAAAATATTGAAAATGAAGGTTATCAATGTATTGTTCAATTAAAAGATGGTTCTATTATTACTTCTAATCATGGTACTATTAAAATTTGGAGTTTTTAATTCTTTTAGTTATTATTTAAATATTTTTGCTTTTTTATCAAATTTATAATAAATTTTATTTATTTTAAATGAAAAAATAAGGAAAAATATATTTATATAAATATATTAAATTTCTTTTTTTATATATAAAAATCTCAAATAAATTAATAAAATCAATATTTTTATTCCTTAACAATTTATACTTTATTTGTTTAAAAACCTTTTTGAATATGATGACTATTTCCTTCAGAATAACAATTTTTAAATGTATATGTACTTCCTGAATATTTGAGTAGAAATTTTTTTCCAGATGAATTTTTCTTATTTTCTTTAAAACTATTATTAGATTCATTTTCAATATCATTATTTTGAGAAGTTGATAAAGGTAATACTAATTCATTCTTATTATATAATAAATAACATTTACATTATCTTTATTTTGACAACATCCCATTAAAATAAAGTTTTAAAATAAATAAATAAAATGAAATAATTCAAACAAAAAAATAAAATGATTTTTTAAAATTAACAAAAATATTAAAAGTTAAATTTGAAACTTTTATAAATAATGAAAATTAAAAATAAATAGAGAAAAGAAATAAACAATTGTATCAATTAAAATCAAAATATTTTATCATTAATTCAATAATAAGAAAGTTGAACTTTAAATAAGGATTAAAAGAAAATATATTTATTTGAATAATAATATTTAATTTAGTATATTTTTATATTTGTTTTTTGTACTTTTTTTTAAATTTTTTGAGTTTTTTAATGTTGTAATAATAAGGTTTTTATATTATTTTTTTTAATGAAAAAATTTATTTAAATTGTCCTTATTGTAATATTATTATATTTTGAAAAAAAATTAAAAATATTTCTTCATTATGATTTAATAAAATAGAATAAAATCAATATAAGATAATAAAATAAAACATATCTTTCATAAAAACATATACAACAAAAAAATTTATTTTAAATTTAAAAAATAATAATTTTTAAAAAAACATAATTTCTCAAAACCAAATTTTTACTATTTATACATAAAAAAATCTACATTTGATAATTTGATTTATAAAAAAAATGAGTGGCAAATTTATTTCTTCATATCCTTTATCAGAAATAAAACCAAAAATTTCAAATTTTGATGAATTAAAAATTCAAAATTTAGAAAATCGAATGTTAGGACCAAATAGTGAAGGAAAATTACCATCAGAATATAAGAAACTTGAAGAAAGTGATATTGAAAAAATAAAAAAAAAAATTCTATTGAGAGATGGTTTAAATTTTCAAAATGATAATAAAGAAAAAAAAGAAGAATTAAATGAACAAAAGAATATAAATAAAATACATAAAAATACAAATCAAATTAAAAAAAAAAGTAGTAAAGAAACTTTAGATTATTTAATGAGAAAAAGAGATAGAGAAATTTCCATAAATGAAAATATAAAACCAATAAAAAATAATTTTAATAATGAAACGACAAATAATAATAATAATAATAATAGTAATTTAAATTGTGAAATTTTTTCTTCTTCTCATAATACTTCTCATAATAATTTATTTAAAACAAATTATAAATCAACAAAAATAAAAGATTATTATACTCCAACATTAAATAATTCTAAAAATGTTAATAATTCTCCTTTAAAATATAAAAATAATAAAAATGATTTAGTTAATAATAATAATAATAATAATAAAAATAACAAAAATGAATTTGAAAAATTATCTTTAGAAGAAAAAAATGATTTTTTAAAATTATTAAAAGAAAAAGATAATATAATAGAAGAAAAAAATAAAGAAATTTCTAAATTAAAAGAAGCAATAAAATATAATGAAAATACAATAAAAGAATTAAAAGAATTTTCAGAAATTCAAGATGAAGAAATTAAAAGATGTAGATTTGATATAATTCAATTTTTAAAAGAAATTCAAAATTTAAAAAGACAACAAAAAAAAAAATGGTTATATGAACAAGAATATAAATTAGGAAAAATTTTAGGAATAAGATTTTCTTCTCATGGTCAAATAAAAGAAAATTATGACGAAGGAGAAGCAATAATAGAAATAAATGAACAATTAGAAAAAATAAAATATCAAAAAGAAGAATTAGAAAAACAAAAAAGAAAACATGATTATAATAAAAAAAAAATAAAATCAAATATAGAACATTCACAATATCAAAATGAAGAAAATGAAGAAGAAAAAGACACAAAAGACATTTTAAATTATAAAATGAATATAATTCAAAAAGAAGAAAATGAATTAAAGGAAAAAAAATCAAAATTAGAATTAGAAAAATCAATTTTTAATAGAGAATTAATATTATATAACCAAGAAACAAATTGTATTTTTTCTCAAAATAAAGAAGGATTTCCTTTATTAGATAAAAGATATCAAATAATAGGATTAATAGGAAAAGGAGGTTATAGTGAAGTATATAAAGCATATGATATAGTAAATCATAATATTGTAGCATGTAAATTACATCAATTAAATCAAAATTGGAAAGATGAAATAAAAGATAATTATATTAAACATACTATAAGAGAAAATCAAATACATCAAGAAATAAATCATCATAATATTGTTAAACATTATGGTACAATTGATATTGATAATAATTCTTTTTGTACTATATTAGAATTTTGTACTGGACCAGATTTAAGTTCTTATTTACAAAAAAATAAAAATATTAGTGAAAAAGAAGCAAGAATTATTATGTTACAAATATTACAAGGATTAGAATATTTAAATAAATTACCTAATAAAATTATTCATTATGATTTAAAACCAGAAAATATAATTTTTCATAATATGGAAATTAAAATAAGTGATTTTGGCTTAGCTAAAATAATAGAAAATAATAAAGATAAAATTCAATTGACTTCAAAAGGTGTTGGAACTTATTGGTATTTACCACCTGAATGTTTCCAAGATAAAAAAGATGTTTTTATTAATTCTAAAATTGATATTTGGAGTTGTGGTGTTATATTATATGAAATTTTTTTTAAACAAAAACCTTTTGGTCAAAATATGACTCAAGAAAGATTAATTAAAGATAGAGTTATGCAAAATGCAAGAATTGTTGAATTTCCTAGTAAACCTATTATTAGTGATGAATGTAAAAATTTTATTAAGAAATGCTTGGAATTTAGACAAGAAGATAGATATGATGTTTTTCAAGCTTTGAATAGTCCTTTTATTAGACAGGAAAAAAAAAATAAGAAAAATTTTGATTCTTCTTAAAAAATTTTTATTTTTGGTTTTTTAATTAATATTTTTTGTTTTTTTTATTTATAAATAATATATTTATTTAACTTTTTTTAAATGTAATTATATATAAATATTTATTTTTATTATAAATTAACATAATTAAAAATGAATTTATTTAGTTTATTAAATATTATATAAAAAAATGGAAAATGATTTTTTTCTTTTTAATGAACAAGATAAAACTGGGAATTTTAATAATGATTTTAAATATATAATTTTACAAGAAGAATTAAAAAATAAAAATAAATTGATTGAAAAATTAAATGAGGAAAATAATAAATTGAAATTAGAAAATACTAAAAAAGATAATGAAATTAAAATATTAAAAGATGAATTAAATAATACTCAATTATTTTATGAAGAAAAACTAAAACAAATAAAACAAAATCAAAGAAATGAACAAAATCAAAATTTATCAGAAAGAAATCAATTTTATCCATTTAAATTAACATTCACTTCATGTTTATCAATAGGACATATATTTTTTCCTTTTAACCAAGGTACAATACAATCTTTATGAAAAATATGTAAACATCCTAATCTTTTTAAAATATCTCCTTCTTTAAAATTTTCTAAACAAATTGTACAATTTTTTAATTCATAATTCAAATTACTATTAAAAATGTCAGTTGGTATTCTATCAATTTCATTTTGAGTTAAACCTTTTATAATTCTTCTATGATTATTTCTTTCATTTCTTAATAAAGGACTTAATGGTCTTACATCATTTGGTCTATTTCTAAAATTATTCATAATTATTTCAAAATGATTAAGATTTCTGTTGATATTTCTATTATTATTATTAATATTGTTATTTCTATTATTGACAATTCTATTATTATTATTATTAT
>JAJJLH010003010.1:0-10360 GCA_023806865.1 Isotricha sp. YL-2021a | reverse complement strand
TAATAATATCAACTAAAAGAATATCTTCCTATACAAAGGAAACAATAATAACAAAAGATAAAAAAGTAAAAAAAAATCCCAAAATCAGAAGAAAGCATAATAAATTACATTATAATATAAGAAGTAGAGACAACAAGCAAAAGAGATATATAAAAATTATATTATGTCTAAGATTTTAAATTCTCATATTCAAAGAGAAAATGACTATCCTAATGTTGATAATATGAGTATTATTAGCTTTAGAATAAAGAATATAAAATATTTTTTATTGAATAAAGATAAATAATCAAATTAATATAAATAAAAGTATAAAAAAACTAGTTAAGAAATTAGAATATATATTTATATTTAAAAAGAATTGATTAAGTATTAAATTAAAAGTAATTATATAAAATTTTTTTCAATTATTTTTATTAAATAAGAAATAATATTATATTTCATTACTATTTTTATTATCCTTTATTTCATTTTTATCATCATTATTAATAACTTCTTTAAAACTACTTTTAATAAAAGTAAATCCAATAATTCTTCTAAAATTTATATTTTCTTCATTATAATCATTATCTTTAAAATTTAAAACAATTTTATTATCATTTTCATTATAATTATCAATATTAAATTCAAAAGGTTTTATTTTTTTATTATAAACATCTTCCCAAATAACATCTTTAAAAAAACTATGTTTTTTAATATCATTAATATCAAATCTCAAATTTTCATCTTTATTTAACATTCCCAAAATTAAACTTTTAAAATCTTCACTAATAAAAATATCACTATCAAAATTAATATTATAATTTAAAATATTATTAATTAATTCATTAATATTATTACCATTAAAAGGAGTTTTCCCATAAAATAATTCATAAATTATTATTCCAATACTATAAATATCTCCTTTATTATTTATTCCTTTTTTACAAAGCATTTCTGGTGAAATATATAAAAGTGAACCACAAAAAGTTTTTGCTCTAAAATTATATGAATCATTCTCTTTTGCTAAACCAAAATCACATAATTTAATATGATTATCTTTTGTTATTAAAATATTTTCTGGTTTTAAATCTCGATATAATATATTTTTATTATGTAAATATTCAATTGATAATATTAATTCTGATATGTAAAATTTTATTTCTTTTTCAGTTAAATTTTTTTTTGTTTGTAAAAGTAAACTTAAATCTCCTTTTGAACAATAATCTATTATTAAATATAAATTTGAAGGAGTTTGAAATGAAAAATGTAATTTAATTATAAAAGGATGAGAACATTTTTTTAATATTTTTATTTCACTTAAAGCATATTTTAATTGATTATTATCTAATAAAAATTTTTTTCTTAAAACTTTCATTGCATAAATTTTATTATCTAATAAACATTTTACTTTAAATACTTTTCCAAAAGTTCCATTTCCTATAATTTTTAATATTTCAAAGTCTTTGAATTTTATTGTTTTTTCATTTAAATTATTATTACTAAAAAATTCATTTTGATTTAAATTATTAATATTTAATTTATTATTAATATCATTATCTTGATGAGAAATAATTTTTATTAATTTTCCTGTTTCTTTTAAAATTTCATATGTATCTGGTTTAAATTCAATTAAAAATTGATTAACATTATCAAAATTTTTTTTTAATGTATGAAAATAATCACAAAATTCAATTGATTTATTAATTCCATTAACCCATTCTTCACAAGCTTTTTTAGAATAAACTTTATATCTTTCAATATCAATATATTCAATATCAAAATAAAATTCTTTATTATTATTTCCTTTTACAATTTTACATTTTCTAATTTCTAATATTGGAATTATTTCATTTGGATTATTTGGATAATCTAAAGGGTTTTTATATCTTTTAATTATACCAAGATAAGGATTTAATTCTATTAATCTTAATCTATATATTGGTAATAGTCTTCCAGTTTTTTCTACTACTCCATATAAAATTGGAGGAAAATTTTTTTTATTTGGTAAAATATCAAGAAATTTATATTTGGTATTTTTATTTTGATTTGTTGTTTTTTCTTTATTTAATTTTTTATTTGGAATTTCTTCTTTTTTATTTTTTGTTAATAATAAATTTTTGATTTTGGTATTTTTTAAATAAAAAAAAGGAGTTTTATTATTACTATCTTTAATATTTATATCACATTTTTCTAATAATAAAAGTATTATTTTATAATTATTCATTTTAAAAGCTAAATGAAGAGGAGTGCCAATTTCATTTATTTGAATATTAGTTTCTATATTTTTATTATTAATTAATATTTTAATACAATTTATATTTTGTTTAAAAATAGATAAATGTAATGCTGACCAATTATTTTCTGTTAGTATATTTATATTTATATTCATTTTATTAATTAAATATTCTAATACTTTAGAATTACCAAAATATGATGAATAATGTAAAATATTCCATCCATTTTTAATATAATTATTTGGATATTTTATTGGGTTTTTATTTATGTATGATTCAAATTCTTTGAAATTATTTTCTCTTATTATCATTATTAATTCATCTATTTCATTATAATAATTTTTTTTTTCTGAATTATAGAAACCTAATGATAATAAATATTTATATTTAATTTTATTATGTTTTTGTAATGTAATTTCTTTATTTTTATTAATTGATTTAATTATATCAAAAAATATTGTTGAATTTGATTGATTATTATAAAATGTTATTAAAGAATCATTATTATATATAATATCTGGATTTAGTAAATTAAGAGATAATTTTTCAAAATTATATTTAACAATAAATTGTTGATATAAAATTTCCTTTAAATCACTCATTAATATTTTATCAGAAGAAATTATTATTATTTGTTTACCATTTCTTTCTTTTAAATCATTATAAATAGAAATAAAAAATTTCATTTGAAAAATTATAACATAATCAAAGAATTAATTATCAAAAAATAAATTAATCTATTTAATTAAAAATAATTTTTAAAAATATAAAAAATATATTTAATATTAATTTTGTTTAAATTCTGCAGTAGGGTCATTATTAAAATTTTTACCATAATAATTTCTTGAAGTATCATTTTCAAAATTTTCAATAAAAGGATTATTATTAAAACTTAAATTATTTTTTTCAAAAAAATAATTTTCAATTCCATATTCTTTTCTTTGTTTTAAAACTTCTCTAATAGAATTTTCTCTAAAATATTTTATATCTTTAATAAATTTTTTTTTATTAGAAATAATATTAATAGGAAATTTTCTTTCAGAAATTAAAAAAGGATGTTTTATTTTATATTCTTCTTCATTTTTTTTATCTTCAATTTTTTGAAGAAAACTTCTTCTTTGATAAACATAATTATTAATATAAGGAATTTCTAAAGAAATTGTATTAATATCATCAGAAGAAATTGTTCTATTTATTTTTGGAATAAATGTTATATCTTCATTATTTTCTGTAATTAATCTTTTCATTAATTTTACTAAATTATTCTTTTTTTTTTGTATAAATAATTCATTATTTGTTATAAAATTATTTATTATATCTATTTTTGAATTGATTTTTTTAATATTTTTTGGTGTTGAATTTAAACTTTTACTTAATTTTGGTTTGAATGGATAATTCATTTCTTTTTTTATTTTATTAAATCTTTCTTCTTCTAATTTTTCATCTCTTAATATTTTTTGATCTTTACATCTATGATATAAATTAATAAAAAATTTTATATTTTTATTTTTATCATTTTCTATTAAAGAATTTTTTTTATAATAAGGACTGTTTATATTTTTACTAAAATATATTCCTTTAAAAGGATTATATTTTTCTTTTTTTTGTAATAATCTTTTTTTTGAGGTTTTATTTTCTTTTATTAATTTTTCATTTATTTTTTCTGAATTTTTATTTAATTTAGGTTTAAAGGAAAAATTATAATATGAATTATTGATGCTTGTATTTATTTTTTTTTTATTGCAATCATTATTATAATTATTATTTTTGAATTGCAAAAATTTTGACTTTGTTTTATTAAAAGATAATTCTTTATTTAATTTTTTTGATGCTTTACTTAATGAAATTGTAGTCATACTTGTATTTTCATTACTAATATTTTTTTTATTAAAATTATATGATTTATTAATTCCGTTAAAAGAATTTTTTTGTAATTGTATTTTGAAATTTTTCTTATCAAATTTTTTATTTATTATATTATTATCTTCTATATTATCTTTTGAATTAATACTTTGATCTATAATTGAAAAAGATGATAAACATTCTTTTAATCTTAAATCAATATTACTTGAAGATAAATTATTCATTTATAAAAAAAGCAATAAAAAAAAATAAATAAATTTTATTATATTAAATAAAAAAATAAAAAAATCTCTATTCAAAAAGAAAAATAAAAAAAATATATTTAATCACCTTCATTTATATCAATAGCCATAATATTATTAAGTTCTTTATAATTATTTGGATCATGTGATTTATTAATTTTTTCAAATAAATTTCTCAATATTTTTTCTCTCATTTCACAATTTAATTCTCTAATATCAACTTTGAAAAAATTACTATCATAATTCTTTTTTAAAGTAGGAAATAAATGTCCTCTTTTTTGATCATCTTTTTTTTTATTATATAATTCTTTTTTTACATCATCTAAAGAGTCTAAAAAAAAAATTTCTGTTTCATTTCTTTGTTCTATTATTTTTCTTGTTATTTTTTTTAATTTTTTATTTTCTATATTTACATATTCTAATTCTTGATTTAAATTTGAAATTTCATTTTCTTGATTTATTACTTTTTCATTTAAATCTTTTATAAAACTTCTTATTTCCTCATCTAAATTTTTATCATCTTTTTCTATAAACATTGAAGTTACTTTTTGATTTAAATGATTTAATTGATTTGTTAAAGTTTTTATTTGCTTTTTATATTCTTCTTTTTTAATTTTATTTTTTTCATCTTTTTCATTTAATTCTTCTACTTTTTTTTCATTTAATTCTAATTTTTTATTTAATTCTTTTATTGAATCTATAAATTTTGTATTTAATTCATATTTAATTTTTTTTTCATTATCTTCTCTTTTTTTTTTCTCTTCCTCTAATAATTGTTCTAATTCTTTTATTTTATTATCTTTTTCTTCTAATTTTTTTTGAAAAACTTTTTGATTATAAGTGAATAAATTTTCTTTTTCATTCATTTCATTATTTAATTCTTCTATTTTTAATCTTAATTCATTCTCATTTGTTTTTTCACTTATTGTACTTGTTTTTTCATTTTCTGTTGAACTTTTACTTTGTCTTTTATTATTAAATCCAGATGAAGTTTTATAATAATTATTATCTTCATTTCTATTTATTTTCCAATTTTTTTTTGTTAAAAATAAATTTGAAATTTGTTTTTCATTCATAATAATAAAAATTATATAATTAAATATAAAAATCATATTTTTTCTTTAAGGAGTATTTAATATTATAAAATTATTATTAAAAGAGATTTAATTATTAAAAAAAAAAAATAAAAATTTATTTTATATCATTTGATTTGATATTTAATAAAATCAAAAATATACATTTTAAAAAAAATGAAGAGAAGAAAAAATAAAAGAAGTTGGCTGATAATAAAACCAATGTCATCATTTAATTCTGGTTCAGAAAGATCAAGTATAAGTTCTCAAAATTTTGTGAGAAGTAGTACATATAGTGATTATACACATACAGAATATGAATCGTCAAATTATAAACATAATAAAATTCATCAAAATTTAAATTTAAATTTATTAGTTTCACATATTGTTTATTATATAAATATTCAAGGAAGAGTTTCAAGAACTCTTATTAAAGTAAAACAAAGTAGTCTTTTTAAAATATTTCTTCTTATTAAAAAACCTTGGAATACTATTTTTGAATTATTAAAACTTAATTTTAATCAAGAACATATTAAAAATTATAAAAAAGGGGATATTGCAATTTATAATAAGTTATTAAATAGTAGTATTAGTTTTTTTCAAGTTAAATTTATTAAAAGTGGAAATGAAATTGATATTTGTAATAATAGTCTTATTGAAATTATTAGAAAAATTAATAGTGTTAAATTTGAAATTGGAGAATTTTTAGATATTATTATTACTAATGAAAAATTAAGTATTAATACTCCTTTTCATCAATTAATTTCTAGGAAATCTCTTAATTTAGGAAAAAATAAATATAAAAAAAGTAAAACTTTTAGAAATAAAAAATTAACTTTTGATCATAATGATATGTATACTCATTTAGATAGTAGTGAAATTGTTTTTGATGAAAAAAAAGATGAAGATATTAAAAATAATGATATTTTAGTTGAAAATAAATTAAGTAATTTAAAAAATAATGATATGATATTTGATGATAAGAAAATAAATGATAAAAAAAATAAAGAAATTATTGAAGAAAAGGAAGTTAATAATAAAGAAGAGAATAATATAATTGATGATAAGAAAATTGATGATAAAAATAATAAAGATGAAAGTAAAGAAAATAAAAAAAAAGGAAAAAAAGTTAGTAAAAAAAAAAAACAAAAAACTATTGAAGAAAATACATTAAATGATAATAAAAATAATAGTGAAAAAACTATTGAAGAAAATACATTAAATGATAATAAAAATAATATTGAAAAAACTATTGAAGAAAATACATTAAATGATAATAAAAATAATGATGAAAAAGATGGAAAAAAAGAAGAAAATAAAGTAAATGAAAAAAAAGATAATGACAAAAAGACATTAAAAGGTAATAAAAAAAAGAATAAAAAAGTTAAGGAAATAATAATTAAAGAAAATAAATTAAATAATAACAAAGATAATATAACAAATGAAATGAATAAAGAAAATAGTATAGAAAATAATAAAGAAAATAATAAAGATAATAATAAAGAAAATAATAAAGATAATAATAAAGAAAATAATAAAGAAAATAATAAAAATAATAAAGAAATTAATATAGAAAATAATAAAGATAATAATATTGAAATTAATAAAGAAAATAATATAGATAATAATATAGAAATTAATAAAGAAAATAATATAGATAATAATATAGAAATTAATAGAGAATCAGAAAAAATGGATAATGAAAATATTACAAATAAAAGAGAAAACATAGTTGAATTTTTCTTAAAAAAGGAAAGAAAAAAAAGGAAAAAAAAGAAAGAAGAATTCCCATTTGAAGCAAAACCAAAAGATAATATTGCATTAAGTGCAGTAAATATACCAATAAATCATCATAAACCAAATAAATCAATTAGTTTTTTTCCAGAAAAAAGTTTTATTTCTCAAGATGATTTAGATGATTTAAGAAAAGACTTTTTCGAAAAACCTATTACAATCAGAAGAATTATATATAAAGTAATCAAAAAAAAAATAAAAAAAAAATAATTTATAAAGTATTTAAAATTAGATTATAAGTTTATGAATGGTAAATGATTTAATTTAAATATTATTTTTTTATATAAAAACATAGATAAAGGTATTAATTATTTAAATATATAAAAATATCTTTAAATAAATAAAAATATGATAAAAATATATAAAAATTAATTAAGTTTTAAAAAAGTAAATCAAGAATATATTATTAATATTAAACAATAAAAAACAATTATAATAAAATAAAATTTTTATGATTAAAAAAAATTTTTTTTTAAATATTTTTTGAAAATAATTATTTATTGATTTTTAAATAAAATTTGTATGTTTTTTTGGCTTTTTTTTCCTGTTGATAAATTTCTTTCTCTGTTAAAATTTTTCTTATTTGATGTATTATTATATGTTGAATTTAATGACATTTTAATATTATTTTCTTGACTGTTTAATCTATTTTTATATTTAGTATTTATTATTTCTTTTTGAGAAGAATTTAATTTATCAATATTATTTTTTTTTTCAGTAATAACACTTAAATTTCTTTTTTTTCTAATAGTAATTATTTTCTTATTTAATTTACTTACATTATCTAAATCAATAGATTTATTTTTTGTAATATTTATTTTTTCTAAATATTGTTTTTCTAAATTTTCTAATTTATTTAATTCTTCAATTAAATATTTATTATTATGTTTTAAATTTTTAATATTCTTTTTATATTTTTCATTTAATATATTTTCTTTTTCCAATCTTTGTTTCATTTTATTTGTTTCATATTCATTATGCATTTGTTTAATTCTTTCATGATTATAATTATTTTTATTCATTCTTGTATTTTCTGCTTGTTTAATTATAGTTTTCATTAAATTTTTATCATTTAATGAATTTTGATATTGAGTTTTTTTTGAATCTAAATTATTTTTATTACTTAAAATTAATAAATTCTTTTCATCATTTTTTGATATTTTATTTTCTTTTTTTCTTATTTCTAAAATTTTATTTCTTTCTTCTTTCATTTGATTTAATTCTTTTTTTCTTTGATTTTTCATTTCTTTTATTTTTTCTTCTTCTTTATGTTTTTGTTTTCCTACATCAATTTTTTTTTTTAAAGCTTCTTCATCTTGTTGAAGTTTATTTATTCTATTTCTTAATTTTTCTAATTTATAATTATAATCTTTATTTAATTTTGATTCAATTTGAAATTGTTCAAAATTTTGATGAAAAGAAGAACTAATATCTTTATTTGAATTATAAACATTTTTCTATATTAATAAAAAATTAATATATTACTGATTCACTTTTATTAATGTCATTGTTTTTATTTGAATTAGATTTCGATTGTTCTAAATTAATATTTTCATTATTATTTTCCATATAAAAAAAAATAAAAAATCTTAAAAATAGTTTAATTTTAAATTTATATAATTAAAAGAATAAAACTACTAATTTTTAACGAACTAAAATTCAACTAAAAAAAAAATAAAAATAATTTTTTTTAAAAAATAAACAATCTTTTCATATAATAAGCAATTTTCCCTCCACCAAAACTTTCAATAATAGAAATAACAAAAATATAAAAAGGTCCATAAATAAACCAATTAAAAATCATAGCCCAAATACCAGAATAAAACCAACCAAATTGCGCATTAGTATAAACAGCACAAAATCCCATACAATAATAAAAGAAGAAAACATCTAATCCAAGAATAAAAATAAGAGTAATAATTTTTTTAATTGTATTTCCTTTTTGATAATTTTTAATTATTGATTCTTTATCATCTTCACTTGAAGAAACTTGATTAATTATTTCTTGTCTCTTATTTAAATTAATTATATTAATTAATCTCACTATTAAAGTCAAACCAAAAGAAGTTAATTGAGCTAAAATAATTCTATGATATTCATATCTCATAGGATAAAAGAAGTTATCTCTATTTTCTCTTTCTATTCTTTTTCTAAACATTCTATTTGTAAAATATAAAGAATTAAAACCTAAATTATTAAAAATGTTATAAAATAATAACCAAGAACTTAATAAAGTATCTGATAATAAACTTAATCTAAATGGAGTTATTAAAGGATGTAATTGTAAGAAATTATTTATTATTGATGAAGAGAAATTATCTGAATTTAAATTATAATTTATTTTATTATTTTCACCATTTTCAGAATCATTATCATTTTTTTTTAAATTTTGCATTTCTGAAACTCTTTCATTATTATTTTCCTCATTTAATTGATCATTAATAATAATTTGATTTTGATTGTTTCTTAATAAATTAATTACACTTAAAGTAATAAATAAAACAAATCCCCAAAAGAAAACCCAAAAAGCAATATTTTTTTTAACATTTTTTATCATTTTTGGACATAAAGTTGGTAAATCATCTAAATGATTATCATAACCTAAATCATAATTTTCTAAAGTTGCAATTGCACCTTTTGATAATACTTGTCCTATATTTTTACATATAAATTCAATTCTTTTTGTTTCTTCATTTATTCCATTATAAATACAATCTTTTTCATTTATTACAGTAAATATTTTCCCATAGAAAATTTCATTCATTCTCATATCTTGAGGAAGATCATAATCAAATTTTGAATTTGAATAACAAGGTGAAAAGGCAGGATCATTATAATTAAAAATATCAATATTTCTTTTTTTATAAAAGAAATATTTATCAAAATCAATTGAATTAAATAATGGAAAATAAATTATACCTTCATCTGAACATGATGATATTTTTTCTGAACTTATTTTCTTGGTATCAATTGAATAATCATAAACTAAACCTTTTATAGTATAAGAATTTTCTTCTTCTGATTTTTTTAATGATTGTGATAATTCATTTGTTGAGATTATTAATACTATAATTTTATCTACTTCATTTTTATTTGATTTTATATTTATACATGAATTTAAATCAAATGTTAATCCAATTGAGAGTAATCTATTATAATTATTTTTGTAATTTGA
>JAJJLH010003009.1:0-10361 GCA_023806865.1 Isotricha sp. YL-2021a | reverse complement strand
CCCAATCCCCATCCCCATAATAGAATATATTATATATAATATTTTTAAAATTCATTAATTTTTATATATAAATAAAATTGAAAAATAAGGAGGAAATAATTATTATATTATTTTATATTATTCAATTAATTATAAATAAAATAAATAATTTATTTCAGTTATAAAGATTGAGTTTATCAATTATATTCTTTAATATATAAATAATTCAGTTATAAATAAAATATAATTAATTTATAGAATATATATATTTTATACTTCTATAAAGTTTAAGTTAATTATTAGATTTTAATTAATATTTCTATTTATTAAAATTTACAATATTGATAATAATTTTATTTTATTTTAGTATTTAAATTTCACACAATTTTAATGGAAAATTTAATTTACATTTTTATATTAGATAATACCAAAAAAATTAAATGTTTAATTACAAATTAAAACTTGTCATAATAATGAAAAAAAATGACTAAAAAATATAAATTTTATTTAGTATCAATATATTTGAAAAATATTTATAAATGTAAATAATATAATAAATATTTTAATAAAACTAAAATATTTTTCAATAAAAGAATACAATAAAAAATTAAATGAGTAATTCTATTGAAATTCCTACTCAAAATTATTTAAATTGGCCTGTGAATTGTCAATTAACATCAACAACAGCATTTTTAAATTTTTTATATAATTGTCTAAAAAATTCTACAGGTGATAAAATAGATATGTATACTTTATATCAAATTACAAATATTCCTTTAATTGTTTCTCAAAAATTAATATCAAATGCTTTTAAATTAAAAAATTTTAATAATGAAAATAAAAATATTAATGATATAAATGAAATAGATTTTCTTTGTTTAACAAATGAAGAATTTATTTCTGGATTTAATAATTTATATTATGGAAATAATTATGAAAAAACTAAATTAATTGCAAATTTATGTTCTTTTAATGATAATTTAATTTATATTAAAGATGTAAGATTACTTTTATTACATTTACATATGAGATTTTTATATGATGATGAAAAAGAATCATATTTAAAAAAAATAATTCATATTTTTTTTGAAGATAAAGAAAATTATACAATAGAAGAATTTATAACAAAATCAATAGAAAAAAATTTTGATATTGTTCATATATTTATAACATTTTTTAATAAATTTAAATTTTTTACAGATGATCAAATAAAACTTTTTGAAACATCACACTTAAATAATTTAAATATATGGAAAAAGGCATTTTTTAATAGTTCAGCACCATTAAATACAATTTATGAATTAAGTAATTATTGTAATAATGAATCAATTAGTACAAATGTAGTAAATTTAACAATGAAACCAAAAAATGCTTTTTTAGAAAAAATAAATGAATATTATATTAGTAAAGAAGCAGAAGATTATAGTCAATTAATTAATAATTCATTTATTGAATATGAACCTTTTGAATCAGAAGATAATGAAATGAGAAAAAAAATGGAAGAATTTGATAAGGATTTATATAATACTATTACTTCTATTCAAAATAATTTAATTGATATTAATTGTATTAAACCTATTAAAATTGGGAGATTTGAAATGGAAAAATTAACAAAAAGAACTTTAAGTCCAAATAATGGGATGAAAAAAAAGATTAATTATGATAGATATCAATTTACTTCTCTTGTACAAAATTTTGAAGGTAATAGAAGTGAAAGTTATGATGATAGAGATGAGAATTCAAATTCAAATCATTTATTTATTAATAATACTAAAACTTTTAAGAATATTCCTAATAAGAATACTACTTTAATTTCTAATTCATATGTAGAAAATTCTAAATATATTGAAATTAGTTGTTATAAACTTGCAAAAACTTTAACTAAATTTAAAAAAGTTAAATTAATTTTAGCTGATAATATTTTATTTTATTATTCTTTAGAATCTAAACTCAATGATTTAAATTCATATAAATTTGATTTAAAATTAAAAACAATGATAGTAATTAGTCAATTATATCCAAGTATAATAAATAATCCATTAATTCCTCATAATTTATACAATTCTATAAATATAATAAATAAAAAAACACCAATTTACCAATATCAAATTTTTTCTACATTACATGATAAACAATTAATATATAATTTTTTTTTTAATAACAAAGAAGATATAGAAATATTAGATAATCACATAAAAAATATTCAACATTTAAGAGATATAACAAAATATTATAATATAAAATCAAATGAAACAAAAGAAATTGGATTTGGTCATTTTGGAAAAGTAATATTATGTACTCATAATATAACTCAAGAAAAATTAGCAATAAAATTAATAAATAAGCAATATAATGAAAAAACATCAACACTAAAAAATCAAAAAGTTGATGAGAATATAGAAGAAATGAGAAAAATAGAAAATTTTAAATGTCTACAATGGGAAAAAGATATTTTTACATTTTTATCTCATTTAAATAATGCACCAAATATAATTAAATGTTATGAAACATTTGAAAATTTAAAATGCATATATTATGTAAATGAATATTGTTCAGGTGGTAATTTAAAAAAATTAAAATTACCCAAAAATGTAAAATTAATAAACTACTTATCAAAACATTTAATAAGTGGATTATATACACTTCATTCATATGGAATAATACATAGAGATATTAAAAATACAAATTCAATAATTTGTGAAAGAAATGATGGAAAAAATGTAGTTAAAATAATTGATTTTGGTTTAAGTAAAGTAATGGGAATAAATGAATTTGCATATGAAGGATATGGTAGTTTACCTTATAAGGCACCTGAACAATTATTAGGTAAAAAATATAGTTTTTCTGTTGATATTTGGGCTTTAGGTGTTTCTGTTTATTGGTTAGTTTATAATAATTTTCCAGTTTGTTCTGAAAATAAACATAAAATGAAGAAGTTAATTATTAAATATGATTTTAAAAATGATGGTAATAAAGTTAATGGGAATGAAAATATTTTTTATAATAAAATTATTTCATATACTCTTGTTAATGATTATAGAAAAAGATTTAATATAATTGAACTTATGAAATATAAAGATGGTACTTATTAATAATTTTTTTGGATTTTATAAAATATTAGACTTTGAGAAGTATTTTTAATATAAATAACTCATTCGTAAGGAATTGATGTTGTAAATATAAATTATAATCATTTTTGATATAATCAAATATACTCAAAAAAAATTATATATTTTTCTTTATTAATTAAACTTTTTAAAAAAAAAAATATACATATAAAATGAATACTCAAGTACCAAATAATAATACTTCAAATGAAAATCAATATGTTCAAATACAAACAAGTTCAAATTCATTTACTCCAGAAATTTTTTTAGACTCAAATGACAAAATCAGAGTAATAAAAGGATTAATTCTCTTAATTAGTTTTTTTACATTAATAATATCATCAATGTTATTATATAATGCACCAAATTATAATCCAGATATAATTTTAACCTCCTTATATAAAAATGATTTTTTTTCAACTTCAAATATAGAACAATATAATAATCCAGTATATAAATTAATGTCTAAATCAATTAATAAAAAAGAAAAAACTATTACAATGGATGTTGCTTTAGAAAGAATTGGAAAAGATAATCCTTTTATTAAAACTTCAAATCCAATTAATAATTTGAAAATTATTATTAAATTTGCTAGAGATAGATGTCATATTAAAATATCTGATTTTGATAATTTGAATAATTTTGAAATTCCAAACAGTCTTTTTAATTTTAATGATATTGATTTTTCATCAGGACAACAAATTTCATCTTTAGATAATAGTAATATTGGAATTAAAATTTATAATCATCCTTTTGGATTTGTTTTATTTAGAAAAGAAACTGAAGAAATAATTTTTGATACTACACATTCTTTTAAAAATAATGATTTTAATACATATATGTATATTGCAAATGATATTAAACAATTTTCAACAAAACTTCCAAAAAATAGTTTTATTTATCATATTAATTATGATGATAATAATAATAATGAAAATTTATTTTATTATAATAGAAAAGAAAATCCTTATTCATATCCACATTATATTATTATTGATAAAAGTAATATGAGAGCTCATGGGATTATTTTATTTAATTCTTCTCCTATTAAAGTTCAAATTAAACAAAATCAAGATAATAATTTTATTAATTATAAAATTAAAAATGGAGATGTTGATATTTTTGTTTTTGATGGACCAAAAGTTAAAGATATTACTTATCAAATGCAAACTACTTTTGGAAGACCTGTTGTACATAAAAAATCAAAATTAGAAATGAATGAAGTTTTATATTATTATATTATTAATCCTGTTAATGTTGAATCTGAAATTTATAAAAAATATGAAAATAAGAGTATTTGTTATAAAGATAATAATGGTAAAACTATTATAGGTACTATTAAATCATATAATAAAAAATTTGAAAATGATGATAATAATTACTGTGTTATTGATTATAATAATGAATATTCAGTAATGTTTAGACAAGAAATGTTTAATTCAAAATATTCAAATCAAAAGGGAATAATATTAGATTTAAATATACCATATCTTGAAATATCAAATTCAGAAAATTCATATAATAATAATAAAGAAAATGATTTATTTTCAGAAAGTGAATTAAATTCAAATACTATACCATATAATTTAAATGGAAAAAATATAATTAATACTCATAATTTATATAGTATATATGAAACTCAAGCATATTATAATTTATTAACAGATATTTATGAAAGACCAATGATATTTTCATCATCATCATTTTTAGGAATACAACAATATTCAGGACAATATATATCAAATATTGATTTTACATGGGATGGATTAAAAAAAATGATAAAATTAACAATATTATTTAATTTATTTGGTAATCCTAACACAATAAGTTCAATAGAAATAAAAGAAGAACATAAAGAATTATATGTACGTTGGCTTCAATTTTTAACATTAAATCTCCATTTTAAATTATCAAACGAAGATTATATAAATGAAATATTAAAGGCAAATGATGAATATTCAATAAGTGTAAAAAATTCATTAAAATTAAGAAATGAATTAAATTTATATATTTATACATATCATGTAAAAAATCATATTGAAGGAGGAGGTTATATAATGAGTTTAAGTTCTTATTTTTCATCAAATGAAAAAGTATTAAAATTACTATCAGAACAATTTATGCTTGGTGGAAATTTAATGGTAAGTCCAATTTTAAAAGCAAATGAAAGAGTAAAAAATACTTTTTTCCCTTCTGATGATATTTTTTATGATTATTATACTTATGAAAAAATTGATATGTCTAATAAAGAAAATTTAAATATTGATATTGATGCTCCTTTGAAAAAAATTCCTTTATTTTATAGAAGTGGTTTTATCACTCCAATTCAAGAAATTTTAGATAGTGAATATGATATTAATGAAGATAATTTAAGTAAAAAAAATGTTAATTTAATTATTGCTCTTGATGAAGATTATCAATCACAAGGAAAAATAATTTTTGATGATTCTAAAAGTGAAAATTATTTTAGAATTGATTTTGTGACTGTATTTAAAAAAGAAGAAAGTAAATTAGAATTATTAATGAGAGTTACTAATGATAATTATAATTTACCAAATGATATTTATTCTTATTATGATAAAATTATTTTTTTGGGATTGGGAAAAAAACCTAATTATATTAAATATTATAAAAAAAATTATGAAGAAAATGAAGAAATTCAAGATTTAAATGATAACAATTTTACTTATGATGAAAGAAAAGAAGTTTTAAAAATTTTTTTAAGCGATATTCATATAAGAGTTAATAATAAAGATGAAAAGAAAATTATTCTTTATGATATTGAATAATATTATTTTTGAATTATTTATATATTATATTATTCAAATTAATTTATTTAAATTGAGTGTATGTATTAATATATTAATTATAATTTTGATATTATTTAATATTATTTATTTTTTGTACTTCATTTGAAAAAAATAGATTCTTGAAATATTTTTTTATCTTTAAAATTATTTAGTTCAAAAAAATAAATTACAAAATAATTAAAAAATAAAAATAATTATGGGTTGTGTTCATTCTTCAGAAATAATAAAATTAAATGATAATCATGAAGAAAAAACTGATAATAATCAAAGAAATAATATATCAAACAGTATAAATAATTCATGTATAAAAGATAAGTATAAAAAATCACCAAATGAAGAAATGACAGTAACAAAAAATAGTAATAAAATAATACAAAATGAAAATCAAAAAAATGAAAATGAAATAAATGAAAATGAAATAAATGAAAATGAAATAAATGAAAATGAAGAAATTGAAAAAAAAGAAAGTAAAAAAGATTATAATAATGAAAATATAGAATTCAAAGCAGAGATTATTCAAGCCCCTTCTGAAGAAAATTCAATAATAAAACAACATATTAATCAATTAAATATTAAAAATTCCAAAATAATTAATAAATATGATATTTTAGAAGAAACATCAAGAAATGAAATGGGAATAAATTACAAAATAAAAGCAAAAAATAAAAAAAAAATGTATAAAAATTTAAAATTAATAAGAAAATGTGATATAAACAATAAAAGTTCAGAAAAAAAAATTTTATCAGAAATTGAAATATTAAAAAGTTTAAATCATGAAAATATAATAAAAGTAGAAGAATGTATAGTAGATGAATATAATTATTATGTAATAGGAGAATATTGTCAATTTGGAACATTAGAAGATTACATAAATAAAAAAAAAAAATTTACTGAAACACAAACAAAATATATAATATCTCAATTATTAAAAGCAGTTAATTATTTAAATTCAAAAACTTTTGTTCATACTGATATTAAACCAGAAAATATTTTAATAAAAAAAATAATGAAAAAAAGAGATGAAGAATTATGTGATATTAAATTATTAAATTTTGGTTCATCAAGTTCATTAAAAAATAATCCTTCAAATGATATTCCAATTAAAAATTTACCTTATTATGTCTCACCAGAAATAATTAATAGAAAATATAATGCAAAATGTGATATTTGGTCAATTGGTGTAATAATGTATGAAATGTTATTTGGTAAAAAATTATTTACTGGGAATAATTATAATGAAGTTATTAATTGTATAAAAACAAAAAAAATTGAATTTGAAATTAATAATATTAATAATAGTGATTTAAGTGATGATTCAATTTATTTATTAAAAAATATGATAACAAGAGAAATTGAAAATAGATTTGATGCAAAGAGATGTTTAGAACATCCTTGGTTTGTTAGTTTAAAAGAATTTGATGATTTAGATGAAGATATTAATACTGATTCTAATAAAAAAAATTCTGATGATAATGAATTTAATAATTATAAAGGGAAAAATAATAATCAATCTATTAATTCTAGTGTTAATGATGATAATAATAATATTGTTTTTGTTAATAATTATTATGATAATGATAGTAAAGGAAAAATAAAGATGAAAAGTATTATTAATAAAAAAATAAATTATGAAAATATTTTAAGTGAAAGAAGTAATAGAACTTTTAATATTAGGAATAATAAATTTAATAAAGAAAAAGAAAAAAATATTGAGTTTATTAATTTAAGTATAAAATTTTTACATCATTTTTATAGAAAGGAATTTCAAAAGAAAAATGAAGAAGAAAATTTAAAAAGATTATTTGATAAAAATTCAATAAATGATAAAATAAATTTAAAAGAAATTATTTTTTGTTTTAATAAATATTCAGGATATGATAATAATATTATAACAAGTATTCAATCAAATGAAGTAATTGAAAATAATTTTAAAAAAAAATACTTAAATGAAACTTCTTTAGACTTTGAAAATTTTAAAAATTTTCTTTTAACAGAAAAAGAAAAAGATATAACTCATAAATTAAAAATAAAATATGAAGAAATAGAAAAAACTAAAAGAGATGATATAATAAATTTTTTCAAAGAAATAAATATAAAACCTTCTATTAAAAGATATTTTGATGAAATGATAAATGAAATGAATAAAGATAAATTAAAAGAAATATATTTATTTATGGATTATATAAAATTGATTGAAAGAACAGTAATTAAATTAAACAGTAAAGAAGAAATAGAAAAATATAAAGAAAAAAGAAGAAGAGAAGTAGAAATAGAAGAAGAAAATAAAAGAAAAAAATTAGAAGAAGAAAAAAAGAAAAGAGAGAAGAAAAAAGAATTAGAAGAAGAAAGAAAAAGAGAAATTGAAGAAGAATATAAAAGAAAAAAATTAGAGGAAGAAGAAAGAAGAAAACATGATGAAGAAATAAGAAAAAAAAAAGAAGAACAAAAAAAAAAAGAAAAAGAAGATGATAAAAAAAAATCTTCAAAAACTTTAAAACATGATCAAAACACAAAAATATCTAATAATGAAAAAAGATTTTCATATATAAATCAAACTTATAAAAATGGGATAAATAAAGATTCAAAAAATAATCCTAATGCTTTTAATGCAGAAGAATTTCTAAAATTAATTGAAAAATAAAATAAATTGAAATAATTAAAATTTATATATTATAAATATAAAATATAAAGTGATGTATATTTTTCATAATTGAGAAAATACTAAAAGATTTTTAATAATAAAAATTTATGTAATATTAATTTTTTTCTTTTTAAAAAACTTTTATATTGATTAAAAATTAATTCAAAAAAGAATATATTATTATAAAGTCAAATTATTGAATATAAAATCTTTTTTTATTATTGATATATATTTTATGTTATATATTCAAAATAATAATATTATTATAATTTAATTTTTTATTTATATATAATCTAAAAAATTTTATTATAATAAAAATAATTAAATGAAAATATTATATTAAAAAATATTATTAACTCAAAAAGTATTATAAAAAAAATGGTAAATATTTATTTAATTGGATTTTTATTCTCCTCAGTAAAATTAGTTTTTTTCTTTTCTAAATTCTCAACTTCAGGAAGAAGAGATCTTCTATGAAACCTTCTTTTATCTTTAGATCTAAGTAAAATATGATTATCATTATTATCATCAGTTTCAATTAAATTATCAATTTCAAGAACTTTTAACCCATGTCCAATATTTTCAACATTACTTTCAGTTTCATTTTCATCATCATTATCTTTTTTAATAGTCAAAAACATTTCATATTTTACTTTTTTTTCATTTTGTTTTTGATAAAAAAATACATCATCATTATCAATTGTATCACAACAATTAAAACAAGAATTAGATAATTTTTTCATTGAAATTTCAAAAAAAGTTCTTCCAATTTGAATATATAAAGGGACAATTTTATGAATTTTTAATAATTGATTTTGAATTAAAATTAAAGTACCAAATCTTGAATCACAATCAATAATAAAAATATTATTTTTATTTTTTATTATTTTACAATGATTTCTACTAACTGAAATATCACTTAATAAAAAATCTGAACTTTCTCCTCTTCCAACATTAATAAAATTCTTATTATCTAAATTTAAAATATATAAAAATTTATTTTTATTTTTATCAATAGTTAAACTTTCAACAATAAAATAATTTTTAAAATGTATTTTAAAATTTAAAATTTCAAATAATTTTCCATTATGATTTACATAATCAGGTAATTTACATTGACATAATTCACATTCAACATGTTTAATTTTATAAACAATACAATTTGAATCATTTTCAACTATAATACATGAACTTGTTGTTAACCACATTCTTAAACATTCGATATGAATATATTTCATTGTTCCTGAACAATTACAAGGTTGAATTAAAGGATTTTCTAAAGTATCTTGATTTGTATAACAAATACGACATAATTTTTTTTTATTATTATTATTTAAATTATTTAATTTTAATATTTCATTTTGAGATTTTTTTTCTTCAGAAATTTGAGAATTATTTGATGATAATGTTGTATAAGAATTTTGATTTATATTTATTTTTCTTATTCTTAAATTAATTCTACCTATTTTTATTATGTCACCTTCATTTAATTTATATTTATTTATATCATTTTTTATTATTGAAGGTTTATATATAAAAAATGCACAATTAGGATTTTTCAACATTATTCCAAATTCTTTATCTTCAATTAATTCTGAAGGATTTGATTTTATAAAATATGAATTATTAATAAATTGTATTTCAAATAATTTCTCATTATTTGTTATTATTTCATTTTTAGTAAATATTATATTATTATTATTTCTATAAATATATCCTGAATTATTAACTTCAAGTTTTTGATTATTTAATTTTTCATTTCCATAATCTATTAATTCACAAACATTATAGAACCAAGTTCTTGAATTAATATATAGTCTAATT
>JAJJLH010003008.1:0-10386 GCA_023806865.1 Isotricha sp. YL-2021a | reverse complement strand
TATTGAATAAACTTTCAATTTATTAACTAATTTTAAATACAAAATACTCATATTATTTTAAAAAATTAAATTTTATTTTTTTAATTATGAAGATTAAAAAATAAGAAAAAACAAAATATTTATAAAATATTAGATTAAATAAAAAAATTTTAAAAACTTTGAAAAGTATAACATTCAATATTTAATATTGTAAAATTATTATCAGGAGAAAGTGATAATGAAGGATTATGAAAAGTTTTGGTTTGTTTTGAATAACCATATTCAAAATCATTTTCTAAACTTAAAGAAAAATTTTCTCCAGTCAAACCAAAAGAAACTCTATTATAATCAGTATAAATATATCTTTCATTTTCTTCAGTTGATAAATAAATATGAATTTTATTTGAATCAAAAAAACTAAAAATAAAAGTTTCTCCATTTCCATATAATTTATTAGGATTATATTTAAAACCTTCATTTGTATAAGCTCCAAAAATAGAATTAAAATTATCTTTAATAAATAAAATTAAACTTTTATAATTATTAGTTTTATTTAAAAAAGTTTTTATTGATGAACCATCATGTGTTAAAGAATATAATAAAGTCATATCTTTATATTGTTCATTATATGGTAAATTATTATGTAAATCTATTAATTGATAATTATTTATTATTTCACTTTGTTGTGATAATTTAGGTATAAAATTTGTTTTTTTTTCTTCTGTAAAATAAGGGTAATTTCCAGTATTAAAATTTGAAATATTATAATTTTCAATTTCTGAGATTATTTCATTTATTTGTTCTAAATATTTTATATTTTTATTAATTGTATAATCTTCTAATTTTAAATTTATATTATTTTCATTATTTATTAAATAGTCATATGTTATTGCTAATTCATCTGATATAGTTGATTCCACTAAAGGTTTTTTATCAATGTTTTCTATAATTTTTTTTATATTTTAATTTACTTTCTTCCATATAAATTTTTTTTAATTATTTTTAATATTTTTTTTTAAATGAATAATGATTTATTTAAAATTCATTCTTTGAAAAACGAAACAAATATAAATGAAATATCAAATGAAGAAAAAAATTTACTCAATTTACAAAATTATATTTATTTTATTGAATATTCAAAACTATATAATACGAATCTTTTATTAAAAGATAAATTAAATGAATTAATGTTTGAAAAAAATCAATTAAAATTGTTAATAAATAAATTTGAAAAAAATAATAATTTTATAAATACTGGAAATATTAACGATATATATACAAAAAGAAAAGTAAATGAAATATTATTTAAATTTTATAGCGTCATCGAAGACGTAAAAATGAAATTAAATCAAAATATTTTTGTAATTATCCAGATTGTAAAAAAAAATTTAGTTCAGAAAGTGCATTAAATCAACATACAAAATTAAAGCATAATAATATAAAATATAAGAAAAAAAAATGTAAATAACGAAAAAAAAAGTTTATAAATTCAAAATTTGATTTTTTTAAATTATGTATTTTTGAAGATTGCAAGTTGAAATTTATGATTTATTTTATAAATTTATAAATAAATATGTTGAGTTGTTTGTTATTTAATTGTTAAAAATTATTAAATACTTTTTATAAATCAATATATAAAAAAATTAAGTTTTTTTTTATTTTTATTTAATTAAAAACAATTTATAAAATTATAAAAATAAAATACTATAAAAAATAATCAAATTTAACAAGAAATTTTGTTAATTATACTTGAAATTCCAATTACAAAAGCTTGAATTGGGGCAAATGGAAATTGAAAATCTAAAGCATATTTATTTTTTTCAATTTTTCCACATTGAAGTACAGTAATATTTTTATCATTTTCCAAAATAAAATTTTTATAATGTCTTAATCTTACTCTTTGATTAAAATCTAAAACAAATTTTTTAAATTCAGGATTCCAAATTGGTTTTTTATTATTAAATTTAGATGATTTATTATTATTATATGTTTCTACTTTTAAAGACCTTAATCCTGATAATCCAAAAATATTTATATCATAATTTATTTTTAAATTCTTTTTATAATTTGCTTTATTTTCACCTAAATAAAATATGAATTTATTTCTTATTAAATTTGATTCTATTTTACCTAAATATTTAAATACTTTTTTTTCTATAGTCATATAAATTTTTATTTTGATTTTTTTAATGATTTTAGAGATTTTTCCTATTAAAAATATTTTATTATTCATTACTAATTCTTGTTCATAATCATAATTAAAAATTTTATCATTTAAATCCTTTTTAAATGAAAATAAACATCTTTTTTTTATATTAATATTTGATGACAAAGTTGAATTTTCTGGAATTGGAGTAAATAAAAAGTTTTTTATTAAATTTTCTGATAATATATCTTTAATAATATATGAATTAATTGTTTTATATAATTCTTCATTTGATTTATTTTTAATATTAAAATCAAAAGATGTTTCTCTATTATTTTTAGGATTTAAAACTCTTGAAGAATTAAAATTTTCTATTTGATAATTATTTCTATCAGTTAACATTTTTGTTTTTTTTTTATCTGAATTTTCATTATCATCTAATAATGTAAGTGGAATTTTATTAATATGAAATTTAATTCCATTATTTAATTTTGAGTCTGAACCACCTAATTAAATAATAAAATATTTTTTTTATTTTTACTTGATTCATGAGATAAAATTGAAGTTATTTTTTTTTTATAAAATCCAAATTCTGAAAAAATATCATTTGTTTTTTTATTATTTTTCACTTCATTACTATTAGACATTTTTTTATTATTAAATCAAAATTAGAAAATAAAAAAAAAATAATAAAACAATATAAAAAATAAAAGAAACAACAATCAAATATCTCAAAAAAAAAAAAAAAAACCCAAAAAATGAAAAATTAAAAAAAAAAAAAATAAAAAAAACCTTCAAAAAAAAATTTTAAAAAAAATTTTAAAAAATCATTTTAAAAAAAAATATCTTAAACAATATTAGCATAATTATCACCAATTTGCATTTGAATATCTTCAATTCTTTTTTGAATATGAAGTAACTGATTTTTAATAACAACTTGATCAGTATTTAATTGAGAAATTTGTTGTTGTAACCTCGAATTTTCTGCTTTTTGATGAGACAAACTTTTTTGAACTTCTCCATCCATTCTCGTAATACTTGAACCAACATTATCTTCAATTTGTTTTGCTTTTGCTTCAATATATTCTGGAATATTCTCATTTCCTCCTTGAAATTCTTTAAAATCTTGTTTATGATCATCCATTGCTTTTATTAAGTTATTTAAACTTTCGTTTAATATTTCATATTTTTCTGTTAAGTTTGCTAAGGTTGTATCATTAAATGATACTTTATCCATGTTTGATGAATTTGATTGATAGGATTTTTGATTTAGTTTTGAGGATAACATTTTTTTTTTTTTTTTTATTTTTTTGTTTTTTTATTTTTTTTATTTTTTTTTTGTTGGTTTTTTTTTTTTTGGGTTTTAGGTTATTTAATTATTTATTATTGTTTTTATTATTTTTTTTTTTTTGTATTATATATTATTTTATTTTCATATCATTTTAAAATAAAATATATATAAAAGAAATATTTTTAAATTTATTTAAACAACATATCAAAAAGAAAAAAATGCACAAAAATATAACTCAAAAATTAATAATTCAAAAAAGTCAAAAAGAAAATGATTCAGATTCATATTTTGATAACACATCAGAACAAGAAGACTTATTTCAAAGTAAAAACTCAAACGACTATTTTAACAGTAGTTCCGATTCAGAAAATGAATACAAAACAAAAAAACCAGAAATAACATATATAACAGAAACATACCATTTCGGAAGAGTAAAAATAAAATTTTATAATTACAAAAAAAAAATTTTTAAAAAAAATTTTTTTTTTAAATTAAAAAAATAAATTTTAGTTTGATGAAATTTTAGGAAATGGTTCATATAAAAAAGTATATAGAGGATACGATTATAATGAAGGAAGAGAAATAGCATGGTACGAAATAGAAATAACAGATTCAGAAGAAAATAATTTAAATAAAATAAAAGAAGAAATGTCAATAATGAAAAATTTAAAACATCCAAATATAATACAATATTATTATGGTTGGCTTGATCAAAATAAAAAAAAAGTATATATGATAACAGAATTTTTTACAGGAGGAACATTAAAAAATCATTTAAAAAAATCACAACCACCTCGTTTAAGAGTAATAAAAAAATGGATAAAAGAAATATTAAAAGGATTAAATTATTTACATTCAAAAGAAATAATACATAGAGATATAAAATGTGAAAATTTTTTTTTTGATAGAATAAATGGAACAGTAAAAATAGGAGATTTAGGAGAAAGTCAATTTTTAAAAGGATATAAATTTTTAAGTAATTTTGTAGGAACTGAAGGATTTATCGCACCTGAAGTTCATGAAGGAAAATATAATACAAAAGCTGATATTTATTCTTTAGGAATGGCAATTATTGAAATGTTAACTTTAGAAACTCCTTATAAAGAATGTGATGGAATTTTACAAATTTATGATAAGGAAAAAAAAAATATTTTTCCTGAAAGTTTAAAAAAAATTTGTAATTTAAATGTTGTTAATTTTATTAAATTATGCTTAAAAAATCAAAATGAAAGACCAAGTGCTAAAGAATTATTATTTAATAAATGGTTAAATGATGATTTAAGTGATGAAAATGATAAACCTGTTTTTATTAAAGAAAAACTTAGGTTAAATGCTTTTAAAATTAATTATTCGAAAAATGCAAATTGTGATAAAAAAAAATATTGCTTAAATCAAATTAATTCTTTTTCTCCTCGTTATTTAGAAAATACTAAAAAAATTCAAAGAGAATTTTGTTATAGTCCTAAAATTCAAAGGGGAATTTCTTATGATAATGAAAAAAAAAATCAAAATCAATGTTTAATTGATAGAAATTCTTCTAAGGAAACTATACAAACGGAAAGTACTTTTGATTCAAATAGAAATTTGTATAATATAAAAAAAAAATATTCTTCTTTTAAAATTGATATTAAGGATATTAATAAAGAAGAAAAAAAAAATAAAAATGAAATTGAAATACAATTTATTATTGGGAAATATGGATGGAAAAATAAAAGTAAAATATTATATTTTATTTAATATATATTTTTTTTAGAAATGTTAACTTGTCCTTATAATTTAAAAATTGATACTGTTGTTGGATTAATCAATGAATTAACAAAAGCAATTAATTTAGATAAAGATGATATTACAATTTTAACTAATAAATTAAATGATTCAATTCAAAATTATATGAATAGTAAAAGAAAAATATTAGATGAATTTAATCAAAAGTACAATTCATTTATAAATACAATAAATAATATAAAAAATTGTGATTATTCCTATAAATTAAATAAATTTAGTGAAAAATATATTAATATTAATAATAATAATCAATCTGATTTACTTAGTAAATTAGAAAATTTTAAACGCATAAAAGAGAATTTATCGAAACTTTTTCAATGTAATTAATATTATAAAAACTGTGATTGAACTAATTATATTCCAATAGTATGAGTATAGAACTTATTAAAGTATATTTAAATTTGTTTAAGAAAAGCAATTTTGATATTTGTAAAAGAAAATATTATATATAATGATATTATTAATATTATAAAGACTTTTTTTTGAATTATTAATTAAAAAAAATATTGAAAAATAAAAATAAAAAAAAACAATTTTTTTAAAATTTAAAAAAAAATATTTTTTATAAAAAATTAAATGAAAAAATCGGAAAGTACAAAAGAAAAAATGGATATAAAAAAGCTTCTTTTATCAAAAGAAAACGTATTTTTAAAACAAGACGAAATATACAATTTAATAAAAAAAGACTTTCAAAAAAAATTAGGACGTCGTGCCTTAAAATTATTACCATTAAATATATCAATATCAAATAAAACAACATCAAACAATTCTCCAAAAATAATATCTCCAAAAAGAAAAGTAAAAAAATCCTTAATTCCAATTCCTCCAAAAGCAATAGGAAAAATACAAAATTTAACATTAAAAAATAATAATATACCTAATATATTATTAAGATCATTTTCATTTACAAAACAAAAAAGAAATTATTCAATTGATTCAACATTATTAGAAGATAATATTTATAGTAGATTAGATAAAAAAATATCATTAGATAAATTAGTAAAATTAAGAACTTCATTTTATAATAATCAACCTTTAACAAAAGGAGAACTTACTGAAATGATTTTTGGGAAAAGTATTCCTTATTATCAATCAAAAAATTTTACTGATGATTATCAAAAAAAAATTATGGAAGTTTTATCTAATAGACCTCAATTACTTTTAAATTTAATTGAAAATCAAAAAGTTAGTCGGAGTGAAGTTATTGATTATTTTAATTTACATGCTTTAAAATTAAGTTGGAATGATAATTTAGAAAAAAAATATAGAGAAATTGTTTATTTTAAAAATAAAACTAATTCTAATATTTTGAAAACTACTTTTTTTTTAGTTAATATTGGTTTTCATAAAATTTTAAGAGAAAAATTCGAAGAAAAACATTTAGTTACTTCTAAAAATTATTCACAAAAAGAAATTGATGAATTTGCTATTATATATGAAAAAATTAAAAAAATTAAATTAAATGTTTTATTAAATGGTTATTCTAAAATTGAAATGATTTATCATATTAGAGATCAATTAATTCATAATAAAATAAGTAAAATTAGAAATGAATTTTTTGAAAGAAAAGTTATTAAATTTAGGAAAGGAAGAAATAAAAGTGAAGATAGATTATTTAAAATTAATGAAGAAACTAAAAATAATTTAGCCGATTTAGCAAAAGATTTATTTTATTTAGAAAAAATAATAAAAAAATTTCCTGAAAATAAAACTTGTAATTTAGGTTATTCAAAACAAATTAATAAATTAAATGAATGTATTCATGATAAATCAGATTATAAAAATATTATTAAAGTTGATAAAATAAAAAAATCTAAAACTTATCACAGAAAATTAATAAAAAAATTACAAAAAGAAAAATTATTACCTAAAAAAAATGAATTAATTCCATTTTTATGGGAGAAATTTTATCATAAAAGTTTTCAAAATAAAAAAATAATAAAATATTTAATAACATTAATTCAATCAAATTTTAGAGGATATATAATAAAAAAATGGTTTAATAAAATACAAAAATCAGTTAAAATTATACAAAAAAATTTAGAAAAATATTTATATTCAAAAAAAATGGTAATGAGTCTTTTTAAATTAGCAGTAGATGAAATAAAACAATTTGATAAATTTAATCCTGAAATTTATAGAGCACCTGCTAGAAGAATAAGACAAATTATACATGCTTTATTAAGAAATTTTCCTTCTCATTCTTTTTTTATGTTTAATAAAGATATTAAAGCTATTAATTTATTATATGATAATAAATTATATCCTAAAAGAATTTTAATTGGAAATATTGTCAGATCACATAAATTATTGATTTTTCTTGATAATTGTCTTTTTAAATTATATCATCAAAATGAAAAATAAAAAAAAAAAATAAAATAAAAAAAAAATTATAAAAATCAAAATAATATATATAAGAATTATAAATAATATAAAAAAAATTTTTATAATTATTTTAAGTATATATTAATTAAAATAATTTTCTTTTAAAAAATAATAATTTTATAATGAAAAGTGACAATACATCAAAATATACAGAAGAACGAGCAACAATAATAATATCAGATACAAATACATTATATTCCCCTCAACCAGGAAATATAATTTTTAAATTTGCAGATGGTTCAACATCAGAATATGATATAAATTCAATATCTATTATAAATCCAGTTTTATTTTCTAATATTGATAAAAATGGAAATTATGAAATTATTTTACCAAATTATATAATTAAATCTGTATTAATGGATTTTTTATTTATTGTTAAAAATGGAATTGGAGAACTTGAAGAATATCCTGGAAATAATCCAAATAAATTTTTAAATTTAATTCGAATAAGTGAATATTTTAAAAATGAAAAAATTTCAATATTAATAATAAATGAAATTGTTATTAAAAAAGTAAATGAAGAAAATGCTTTTGATTTTTTAGATTTTTCATATGAGAGATTAAATACTAATAGTAATGAAGAGCTTGATAATTGTTTTTTTGAATTATTTTATCGTTGTCTTGAAATTATTGGAAATAATGAACATTTATTTTTAAAAAATATTGATAGAATTAAACATTTAGATAAAAAAGTTATTGATGAATTATTACAAAAAACTTTTTCTCATTTAGTTTATGGAAATTATATTTATATTGAAAGTGATGTTGATGATAATTCAAGTAATGAAATTGAACCTGAAAATTATTTTGAAACTATTCAAGATGAAAATCAAATTAATAAAAAAAAACATACTAATTTTATTTCTTTAAGAAATTTAAATGATTTAATTAATTGTTTATATGATATTTATGAAACTGATAATTTTTTTAAATTATTAACTTTAGAACATATGTCTCTTTTTTCACAAGAATCTATTACTGAATTAAATGATGCACCAAATCCAACTTTTCATATGAAAATTAATTTAAATGAAATTGATAATTATTATGAGGAATTTCCTATTAATTTTTCTATTAATAATAAAACTATTATTTTTATTATTTTTTATAAAATTAGTGATGATAGTTTAAATGTTTGTATGAAATTTAGTAATTCTATTAAAAAAAAAAATGAAAATAATAATAATATAATTCCTCAAATTGAAGAAAATTTTTGTTTTAATATTTTTACTTTTTTATCAATAGTTAAATTAACAAGAGGAAATAATACAAAACCTTTATCTTCTCAAACAAATTTAAAATGCTTAAATAATAATAAAAGTATGCATTCTATTTTTAAAATTGCAAATTTTACTTCTGCAATTAATAAATCTATTTATCAAATTAAAGAATCATGTTCAGGTGAAAGTTATAATAATAATAATGAATATTTTAATATATCTATTAATTTAAAGTTATGTTATATTCATAGTGTTTTATCATCTTATCTTTTAAGAAATTATTCTAAATTATGTCATTTACCAGAAATTCATAAAATTTCAAAACAATTATTAATTTTAATTATAAAAAATAAATTATTAAATAAAAATGATGAAAATGATATTGTTATTGGAATTAATAAATGGTTAAATGATGAAATAAATATTAAAGAAGATATTACTGAATTATTTGATGTTATACAATGGGAAAAAGTAAAAGATGAATATATTTTTGAATTAATTATTAAATATTCTAATATGATTGTAGGGAATGAATCTGTAGAAAATATTTTCATAAAAGCATTTCAAGATAAATATAAAAATACTCCTTTTATTTCAGAAATTATTAAAAATTTATTTAAAGCATCAAGTATAATAAATTATGGTTCATTATTTACATTAATGAAAAAAAATGAAAAATTCAATTTAGCATATTTAAAAAATAATAATCATACTTCAAAATTAAATAATAATAATAACAATTTAAATAATAATGCAAGTATATCAAATAATCTAAACACAAATAATAGTAATAATACAAATAATACAAATAATACAAATAATACTAATAATACTAATAATACTAATAATTCAAATAATTCAAATACAATAGAAAAAAGTAAGGAAAAACAAACAAGAATATCAAATAGTTATAATGAAGGAAATAAATCAAATAAATTAAATACTACATCAAAAAAAGAAAAAACAACTAAAAAAATATTAAAAAATCCACCAACTCCAATAGAAAATAAAAAAGTAATTAGTTATTTATTAAAACATAAAATTGATACAAGAAATAAACATATTGCTTCTCAAGGAAGAAATTCAAATAATAAAAATGGATTAATATCAAAAATAAAAAAAACTCGGAATCATAATATTGATGATATGAATAATATTCCTAGAGAAATTTATGTTACTGACCATAGTTTTAATAGAACAAAAATGATAAATCCACTTCATAAATCTTTTACAAATAAAAATAGTAGTGAAAACAATAATTATAATATTCCTGTATCAATGTTCATTAAGTAATTAAATAAAAATATTTTTTTTTATTTTTACTTTATAAAAAAATTATCCTTATTAAAAATGATTTATAGTAAAATTTATTTCAATGAATCAAATTGAATAAATATTATTTGACTTAATGTTGATATAAATAGGATAATTAAAAATATATATATAAATTGAAATAATAAAATTTATAAAATTAAATTATATAAAAAATTCATTTAATTTTTTATAAGGAGTTTCTAAAGTTAACATTTCAATAATTGCCATTCCTAAAGAATAAATATCAGCTTTTGTATTATATT
>JAJJLH010003007.1:0-10409 GCA_023806865.1 Isotricha sp. YL-2021a | reverse complement strand
ACCCTGGGTGACGACGACTACGGCATCGGCGAACCCGCCTGCGCAGAAGGTTGCATCGCTGTGGCTGCCCACAGAGCCGACCGTAAAAAACCTGACGGGACAAGAGAAGCCGGTATGATTGCCTCCTTCTCCAGTCACGGCCCAATCATTGATGGCAGACAAAAGCCCGATATTTCAGCCCCCGGCATGAATGTGGTCTCGTCGCTCAACTCGTTCACTACCGAGGTGTACACCTACGTGATGACCTACGACTATGCCACCCGTCCCTACCATTGGGCCCGTATGTCGGGCACCTCGATGAGCGGCCCTGCCGTGACAGGCATCGTGGCATTGATGCTGGAAGCCAATCCCAACCTCTCGCCCAGACATGTGCGTGACATACTGTGTCAGACCGCCCGCAACGACGAGTGGACCGGTCCGCTGCATGAGAGAGACAGCATGAGCAACATCTGGGGATGGGGCAAGGCAGACGCACTGGCTGCTGTCAACGAGGCTTTGGCCCACGTGGACATCAACCAAGCCGACGAAAAATGGTTTGCCAAGTCGCTGCAACTCTTCCCCAACCCTGCCAACGAGCAAGTTACCGTCCTGACGGGAAGCCACTCGCCTGAGAGCGTCACCCTATACAGCATCGACGGCCGTCGACTGCTGACCCAAGAGGTGGTGATGGAAGGTAAGATAGACCTTCGCCAGCTGCCTCACGGAGTGTATATCGTCAAATGTGGTGCCCGCACCGCACGCTTAGTCCATTAGTACCCTATAATCCCACATCCCATGTTAAGGATATTTCGCACTAATGTATTTCTACAGATTGTCGTCATACTGATTGTGGCATTGGCGATGTGGATGGGTTCATTCATTACGCCGCCCCCCATACCCATGGTAGGGGGCGGCCATCTCTATTATTGGTTGGTTGGCCTATTCCCACCCTTGGTGGGCTCGATTGTAGGATTTGTGCTGGTGCTGGTAGAGGGTTTTCTGTTCAATGCCATGCTGTACCGGCATAAGATGATAAACCAGAGCACCCTGCTGCCCATGTTGTTCTACGTCATTGCCATGAGTCTGGGGAGTCCCAACCTCACCCCTATCGTGCTAGGCAATCTGATGCTCTTGTTTGCCCTTGACCAACTGATGCTGACAGGCACGCTCCTTTCCCTGCCGTTGGACAAGGTGTTTGGCTCCGCCACCTGCATAGCCCTTGCCACCCTTTTCTGCCCTGCCATGGCAGTGTTTTTCATAGGGTTGGTAGCCAGTATGTTCAACTACAGCCTCTACAGTTGGCGCGATACAACGATGTTGATTCTAGGTATCTTAGCACCCTATATAATCGTGGAAACCATCTTCTTCCTCAACGACCAGATGTTTTATCGCAACTATTTGATACTATATAGCTTTACAGATATACATTTGATTGCCAGAGGTGGTTGGATAGAATGGGTGGGCAGCGGATTGTTTCTGCTTATACTGATAATGGGGCTCGGGGCGGTGTTTGTCAACAGCCAGAACCGCAATATCAATTTCAAGAAAAACATATCCACTATCCTTCTCTTCCTGTTGGGCAGTGTGGCCTACATGCTCTACACCAGCGTGGTGCCCATTCCCACTCAGGCTTTTGCTCTACCTTTTGCCTGCTGCTGCACCTCGCTGTTTATCGAGCCGAAGCGCAAGGAGTTTGGCTCGAACATATTCTTTGTTGTATTGATTATCTTGTTTGTCATGTGGAGGATTCTGTCGTAATGCTGCTATCACAACACACACCCGATTTGATAGAATGCGGTTGCGACGAAGCGGGTCGTGGCTGCCTGGCTGGGGCTGTCTATGCCGCAGCAGTGGTGCTGCCCAAAGACTACCACAACGAGCGACTGAACGACTCGAAGCAACTGACCGAGCGGCAGCGATATGAACTGCGCGAAGAGATAGAGCACGATGCCTTGGCCTGGGCCGTGGCATCGGTATCGGCTGAAGAGATAGACCGTACCAACATACTGCGGGCCTCGATGCATGCGATGAACCTTGCCGTAGCCAAGCTAGAGCTCACCCCCGAACTGCTACTTATTGATGGCAATCGTTTTTACAACGAAAGCCTCATCCCCTACTATACCATAGTAAAGGGTGACGGAAAATACCTCTCGATTGCCGCCGCCTCCATCTTGGCCAAGACCTACCGCGACGACTATATGAAACAACTGCACCAACAATATCCTCAATACGGATGGGACGGCAACAAAGGCTATCCCACCGCCGCACACTATGCCGCACTGAGCCAGTACGGTCCCACCCCCCTGCACAGAACCACTTTCAAACTCACTAAAACCCCCACCCAACAGTGAATCCCATAGAGAAAATACGCGACCAATTTAGAAAAGACTTACTGCTGAAACTAGCAGCCAAGCAGCATAAGTCGCGGATTATTCATCTTTTCAACATGCGAACCATGGGAATCATCACACTGCCACCCACGGAAGAAGAGCGAATCACCCTCTCGCAATTCATATCTCAGATGAGTCGTAATGGAATAACTGTCAGAAAAATAGAGACACCTCCCGACACGGAAATAGATAAATACGGAATACCCAAGCCTGATTATGCCAATCAGTTCACCAACTACCACTACGACCTAATCATCAACGCCACACCTCTCGACAACCCATTTGGACTCTACTTTACGCTGGCTGCCTCATCCAACCTTCGTATTGCCTACCAGGACACTACCCAACCCACAGAGGAAAGAACCCTCAACACCTACGACCTAATAATTCGAGGCAACGGCCCGATGGTGCTATCGGAATACCTTACCAACATGCTCAATGTTTTGATGGAAATCCGTAAGACCCCGACGGGAAATTATTAACAACGATAGATAAAAAATAACACTCCATATGAAAAACCCATTTATAGGAACAGGCGTAGCCCTAGTAACCCCATTCAGAAAACCAGTATCCATTGATTTCAGCAAGTTGGAGGCCCTTATCAACCGTCTTATCGCCAACGGTGTGGACTATATCGTTGCCCTAGGCACCACCAGCGAAGCAGCCACCATGACCGACACGGAGCGTCATGCCCTACAGGACTTTATTATTGAGACCGTGGCCGGACGTTGCCCTATCATGCTAGGGCTGGGCGGCAACAACACATTGGCCGTCACCGATGCCATTGCCAACACCAACTTCGACGGTATCAGCGGCATCCTTTCCGTCGCCCCCTATTACAACAAGCCCAACCAGCGTGGCCTGGCACAACATTTCAAGCAGATAGCCGACTCGTCGCCCGTGCCGGTGATTATCTACAACGTACCGGGACGCACAGGAGTAAATATTGCTGCCGACACCACCCTGCAGCTGGCTGCCGAATGCCCCAACATCATGGGCATCAAGGAAGCCTCGGGCAATATTGCACAAGTGATGCAGATTATCAAGAACAAGCCAGAGCGGTTCTTGGTCATCTCAGGCGACGATGCCCTCACCTACCCAATGATGACGCTGGGAGCAGCAGGCGTGATTTCTGTTATTGCCAACGCCCTGCCCAAAGAGATGTCGTCGATGGTGAAATACGCACAGAAAGGAGACCTGAAGAAGGCCCTTCCCCTGCACTACCGCATGCTGCCACTGATGAACGCCATCTTTGAGGAGGGCAACCCTGCGGGCATCAAAGCCTTGCTAGAGATACAGGGACTGATATCCAACAACCTACGTATGCCGCTGGTAAAGGTGTCGAAGCCCCTATACAACAAGCTGTCGCAATACTATGACGAATTTAACGCGTAAAGCACAGGAACGATTTGCCCACGACCGTTACGCCACAGAGGCAACAGGCATAAGCATCGAGGCTGCTGAGGAAGGCTACGCCCGCTGTTCGATGACGCTCACCCCGTTGCATCGCAATGCCATGGGGGCTGTGATGGGAGGAGCCATGTTCACCTTGGCCGACCTAGCCTTTGCTATCGCTGCCAACAGCCACTGCCTTGTAGACGATGTTCCGCTGGAATGGGTCTCACTCAACAGCAGCATCCACTACCTCGGGCAGACAAAAGGTAGTCTATTGATTGCAGAGACCACTTGCGTCAAAAAAGGCAGCAGCACCTGTGTGTACGAAATACTTATCCATGACGAACTAGACAAGCGTATAGCCCTAGTCACCACAACCGGCATACACCTCAACTGAAACCCATTTACTATATTACTATGACTATCGCCCAACTCACGCAACCCATCAAACCCTCGTTCGAGGCCTTCCAACAAGAGTATCGTCGACGCACTCAAAGCACGGTGCCACTGCTCAAAGAGGTGGAAGAGTATCTTGACCAGTTCCATGGGAAGCAATTGCGTCCCTTGCTGGTACTTCTTTCAGCCCATGCGTGTGGCACAGTTTCAAACAAACATATCTTAGCGGCCACTGTGGTGGAGCTATTACACAATGCCACACTGATGCACGACGACGTGGTGGACGAGTCCTCCATGCGACGCGGACACGCTTCGGTACGCCACCGTTGGGGCAACCAAGTGGCTGTGCTATGTGGCGACTATTACCTTGCGCAGGCCATGGATGCCTTGCATCAAATACAGGACGACGCTGCCACCGACATAGTCAACAGTACGGTAGTCACCCTATGCGAGGGAGAACTCAAACAACTTGCCCACGCCGGTCACGAACTTGACGAAGCCACCTATCTCGACATCATCGGCAGTAAAACCGCATCGCTCCTATCAGCCTGCTGCGAATTGGGTGCCTGCAGTTTGGTAGCCGACACCCCGTCACCCTATCGACAAGCAATGAGAGACTTCGGTTATCACTACGGACTGGCATTCCAAATCCGCGACGACATACACGACATTGACAGTCGACATGATGCCACGCTTCTTGCCTCGATCAACCCCTTGCCTATTATTGACCATCATATCCAACAGGCCACCAACGCACTGAACGCCCTGCCCGACACTCCTGCCCGGCAGGCACTACTCTCCCTGTTACTTCCCTCAGCTCCACAACCCACTAATCAATTAAATTGAGATAACACCCTAAATATAGTAACCCATTTATGTTCAAGACTACAGTATGAACATTGCAATAAAAACAACAATTAGAATACAAAATAATTAAAAGAAATAAACAATCATCATCCCTATGAAAAAGTTAATTCTAACACTTGCATGTATCGCTCTCAGCGGCATAGCTTTGGCACAGAATGCCCAACTCCCGCAGAACATTACAATCAAGGCCTTGGACGGCACTTCGGTGCAGACCTCTGCTATCCAAAACGATGGCAAGCCTATGATTATCAGCTTTTGGGCTACGTGGTGCAAACCCTGCAACCGCGAGCTCAACACCATCAAAGAGGTGTATGAGGAATGGCAGGAAGAGACGGGAGTAAAACTGGTGGCTATCTCTATTGATGATGCCCGTAGCACATCGCGCGTGAAGCCCCACGTAGACGGCAACGGTTGGGAATACGAGGTGTATCTCGACCCGAACCAAGACTTTAAGCGTGCCATGAACGTGGTGAACGTGCCCCATACCTTTGTTGTCAACGGCAAGGGCGAGATAGTGTGGCAGCACACCTCGTTTGTGGAAGGCAGCGAAGAGGAACTGCTTGAAGCCGTAAAGAAAGCCGCCGCAGAAGAATAGATAGACAACTCGATAGCTTGAGAGCTTGGTTGCTTGGGAGTCTGACATTGCCAAAGACCTTCAAGTAATCAAGTTTTCAGGTGTTCAGATACAATGCAATCAAACAACAATTATAATAACATAAACAATAATACATATAAACCAAAAAATAATTCAAAATCAAATTCAATAGTAATAGTAAGACCACATAATTTAACAAAAGAACAACTTCTTCAATTAATAGATGAAATATATCGTTCAAAATCAATATCAAATCAAAAATGTGAAGAAGTAGGAAAACCAATTGAAACAATGGAACAACATTTATATGTTTTTTTAAATCAAAAATTTGGTCTTAAATCATTAACAATTGAATATGCATCAGCAATAATAAAAGGAATAAAAGATTATTCAAATTCAAATAGTGAAATTTGTTTATTTGGTATGATATTAAGAAATGAATTAGAAGAAAATACTATTAATATTCTTAATCAAATTAAAATTGTAATGAATGATACTTTACAATATTTTTTAAGTGAGAAATATCCTAGTAAAAATGCAGGTGAAATTAATGATTTAGTTAATGAATGTAAAAAAGGTTTTGTTGATGAAGATATTTGGAATAAAATTATTGAATGCTTTTTTTTAAAGGATAATAATGCTTTTGAAAATGTTAAAAATAAAATTTATAATTATATTGAAAGAGTTTTAAAAAAAAGTAATGATTTTATGAGTAAAAAACCTGATTTTGATATGACAAGAGAAGAAAAAGGTTTTGTTGAAGAAATGAGAAATTATCCTAGAAAAATTACTTTTTATGATTTATTAAATATATTACTTGATTATCATATTAGAACTAGAAGTAAATATTTAACTAATTTTAAAATTTATTTTAAAAAATTTGATAATAATAATGATGGAATTTTAACAAAGAAAGAATTAATTTTATTTATTAGAGAATTAAATTTATTTGATGAAAGTGTTGTTAATGAAAATATTGATTTATTATTAAGAAAACTTCCAAATTGTGAAAAATATAATTCATTTTCATTTAGTGAAGTTTTAGCCTTATTTGATAAGGAAAAAATAATAAATGAAAAAGGGGAAGAAATAAGTTTATTAGATGCTATTGCTAAATAATTTTTAATATATTTTTTAATTTAATTTTTTGGGAAAATATTACAAATTTGATTTTTATTGTATAATATATAATTTAAATTTTTTTTTTATTTTAAAATATTATTAATTAAATATTTTTAAAATTCTATTTTACTTTTTATTTGTTAAATGACAGAATTTATTAAAGATGATATAAAAAGTGAATCTTTTTCTTTTTTCAATGAATCTTTTTCAGGACAAAATAAAATAAGAAAAATATCATTAAAAAAAAAGTAAATAATCAAAAAGATAATGAATATATAGGAATTTAAATAATAATTCACCGGAAATTTTAAATATATGTGAAAATTATTCAAATATATTAATTATTAATTTAAGTTATAATAATTTAACTTCATTTCCAGAATCTTTATTAAAATTTGATAATTTAATATCTTTAGATATTAGAAACAATAAATTTGAAAATATAGATGATTTAATAGAAAAAATATCAAAATTTAAATATTTAACTGAATTAAAATTTGATTTTACTTCCCCAAATCAAGTTCAAAATTTACTTTTAAAATCTCCTCAGATAATATTAATTAATGGAAAAAGTACAATAGATTTTGTTAATAATTTAGAAATTGAAGAAGAAGAAATTAATAATATTTTACTTAAAAAATTCCTTCCTATTTACAATAATATTTTTTATAATATTCAAACTCAATTTCAAAAAAATAATGTAAATTTATCAAATGAATTTCATAATCAATTTCAAAATTTAATAAATGAGGAGGCTAATAATATAAATTCAAATGATAATGAAAATAATTTAAATTATATATATTTAATCAATACTATAAAAAGTGAAATTAATATTATGAAATTTTTTTTGAAAATTTTTATTACAAATATTGAATATATAAAAGATAAAACTGAAGAAATTGGAAATGAAATTATAAATAATATATCACAAACAATTAATAATATATTACATTTATTTATTAAATTATTTGAAAAAAATAATAATTTTCATTCAATTATAAGAAAACAATTAGAAATAGTATTAAATTATTTAAAAGAAGATATTGAAAGAGAATTTTTAAATAAAATTGAAAAAATAAAAAAAGAATTAAATAAAAATTTAAAAGTATATAATGATGAAAAAGAGTTTTATTCAAATAAAATTGAAAGATTGGAAATAGAAAATAAATATATGACAGAACATCTTATAAAATCAGGTTTTAATATATCAAAAAAATTTGAAATATTAAATAAAGAAAATGAAAATAAAACGAATAAAAAAAATTCTATAGAATTTATAAAAACCAAATTAATATCAATTAAAAATATGAAAGAAATTATAAATGAAATTTATAATTCTAAAATTGAATATGATAAAAAATGTATTGAAAATAAAATACCAAATATTACAATGGAATTACATATGTTTAATTTTTTCAGTAAAAAATATGGTTTAAAAAATTTAGTTAATGAATGGATTATAAATATTGAAATGGCAATTAAAATTTATTCTAATGAAGATAATGATATTAATTTATTTGGTAAAATTTTAAGAAATGAAATTGATGAAAATGAAATAACATTTTTAAATAAATTGAAAAATTCTATTAATGAATATTTACAATTATGTTTGATAAATAAATATCCATTAAAAAGTAAAAAAGAATTGAATAAATTATATTTAAATAAACTTGAAAATTATTTAAATGAAGATGAATGGAAAATAATTTTATATTCAATTTATTCAAAAGAAGAAGGTAAAATAATAGAGAGAAGAATATTAAAAATTATTAAAGAATTAAATAATAATCGTAAAAAAGAATTATTAAATGATTTAAAAAATTCATGTAAAAAGAATATTGTAACAAGAGATGAATATGATATAATTAATTCAAATAAATTTGATTTAATTATACCATATAAAGAATTTTTATATATAATAATGGATTATAGAATTTGTTATAAAGAAAAATACTTGAAACCATTTATTTATTTATTTAAAAAATATGATTCAGATATAAATGGAATTTTAAATGAAGAGGAATTTATAAAATTATGTGATTCAATTTCTTTTATTAAAAAATTAGGACATTCATATATTATACAATTACTTAATAAAATTGATCCATATAATTTTAAAAGAATTACTTTTTCAAATTGTATTAAAATATTTTCAAATGAAATGATAGAAGATATAAATAATGATCAACAAGTTACAATATCTCTTTTAGATAAATTATGTATTGATGAAATAAATAATGAAAATAAAGAATAGATTTTGCATTTAAATCACTTTCTTTAATTTGTTGTTCTTTAATTTCCATATAAGGTTTATTTGAAATTTTATTTAAATCTTCATGTATATTATCTAATAATAAAGATAAAAATTAATGTGAATCTTGTTGATTTAAAGAAGTAAATTGAGGAATTTTTCTAGAAAATATTATTCTAAATTTGTTTGGGTTTATTGGTTTTTTATCATCATTTTCATTAATCCATAATTTTTGTATTAATTTAACATATTCTTCAATTGATTAACTATGGGTTCCTAATCTATTATAATAATTATTTCTTGTTCATAAAAATTATATAAACAATTTTTTCTTAAATCCATTTGATAAACATTGAATTGCACTATTCATATAATATGTATTCTCAAAATTATATAATCTTATCAAATCTTTATTTCCATTTGAAGGTAAAATTTCTTCTAAGGGTTTTTCAAAAATAAAATTAAACAAAAAATATAAAAATCTTATGATTTTTTTTGAATGTTATAACAAATTTTTTTATTTTGTTTTTTTAAAGTAAAAAAATTTTTTTTAAGGTTTTTTAAATTTGTTTTATAATTTAGTTAAATTATCTTTTATTTATTAATTTAATATTTTTTTTAGAATGATTAATTTGAATAATTATATTATATCTCTTTTATTTACATTATATTTATTATATATAGAAATATATTTTTATAGATTAAAATATTATTTTACTTTTTTTTATTTCTTTTTAATATATTATTTACTTTTTCATAAAAATCATTTAAAATTAAAAAATGAATGCATAATAAGAATATTTAATAAAAAAAATAAAAAAAAAAACATTTTTTTTATAAAAAAAACCAAATTAAATCAAAAAAAATGAATAGTAACTTAAATTATATAACCTAAATACTAAAAAATCAAAATAAAAAAAATAGAACATAAATTAATAAAAAAACTAGGAGAAGGAACATTTAGTGAATTATTCAAAGCACAAAATATAAAAACAGGAATATATATATCAATAAAATGTTTAAAAAGTTCATTTGATAATATAGAACAAGTAAATAATTTAAGAGAAGTTTAAGCTTTAAAACGTCTTTAAGGTCGTAAAAACATAATAAAATTAATAGAAGTAATATTTTAAGAATAAAAAAAAATAAAAAAATGAAATAATATTAAAATTTTATAGTGATGAACCAACAGGAGGAGTTGCATTAATATTTGATTTATTTGCAATGAATTTATATAAAGCAATAAAAGATAGAAAATGTTATTTAAAAGAATCAAAAATAAAAACATTTGCTTATCAATTATTAAAAGCAATGGAACATATGCATAAAAATGATATTTTTCATCGTGATATAAAACCAGAAAATATATTAATAAAAGATAATTATTTAGTACTTGCTGATTTAGGTTCTT